>CAUYQG010138858.1:0-18442 GCA_963574415.1 Tarsius wallacei | reverse complement strand
CAACCACAAATAGCCAAAACAATCCTCAGTAAAAGAAACAAAGTAGGAGGTACCACACTTCCAGACTTTAAACTTTAAAATACTGCAATAATCAAAACAGCCTGGTATTGGTACAAGAACAGGCATATAGACCAATGGAACAGGATAGAGATTCCAGAAGCAAAACCTCATTTCTCAACCAATTCACCAATTCATCTTCTACAAAACCTCCACTAACAGCCACTGGGGAGAGGAGAACTTATTCAGTAAATGGTGCTGGGAAAACTGACTGACCATATGCAGAAGATTAAAATAAGACTCCCACTTATCACCATACACAAAAATCAACTCTAAATAAATCGAAGACCTAAACGTAAAACCTCAAACTATAAAAATCTTAGAAAATGCAGAAGACACCCTTATGGAAATTGGACTGGTAATCAATTCCTGATCAAAATCCCAAGTGCCCATGCCATAAGAGAGAAGATAGACAAGTGGGACCTGAGCAAACTGAAAATCTTCTGCAAAGCCAAAC
The DNA here is from genome assembly GCA_963574415.1 of Tarsius wallacei. NCBI lineage: Eukaryota > Metazoa > Chordata > Mammalia > Primates > Tarsiidae > Tarsius > Tarsius wallacei. Next base: position 17,928 of record CAUYQG010138858.1, on the reverse strand, counting down.
AACCCATTGAGAGAGTGGGGAGAAAGCCCACAGAATGGGAAAAAAATTTTGCCAACTGTATATCTGACAAAGTCCTAACATCTAGGATCTACAAGGAACTCAAACATGCTGAAAAGAAAACAAACAAACAGCCCCATTACAAAGTGGACAAAAGATATGAATAGACACTTCTCAAAAGAAGACATGTGAGCAGCCAACAGATACATGAAAAAATGCTCAGCCTCACTAGTCATCAAAGAAATGCAAATTAAAACTACACTGAGATACCATCATCGGTAACTCAAAAAACAACAGATACTGTAGAGAACACAGGGAAAAGGGAACACTTCTACACTGTTGGTGGCAGTGTAAACTAGTACAACCTCTGTGGAAAATAGTGTGGCAATTTCTAAAAGATTAAAAAAATCAACCTTCCATATGACCCAGAAATCCCCCTGCCATGAATCTACCTGGAGGAACTCAAATCACTCTATGAAAAAGATACCTGCACATGCACGTTTATTGCAGCTTTATTTACAGTAGCAAAAATATGGAACTAACAATGCTGCCCATTGAAACTGGACTGGATAGAAAAAAACGTGGTACATATACATAATCAAATATTACAAAGCCATAAAGAAGGATAAAATTATGAACTTCGTGGCAACTTGGATGGATTTAGGGTTTATAATACTCAGTGATCTAACACAGAAATGAAGAACTGAGTACCACATGTTCTCACTCATAAGCAGATCCTGAACAATTATCATAATACTACAAGAAAGGGATTGGCAGTAGTGAGAAACTGCCTGGGGCAGGGGGTAGGGGGGGCACACATCTCAATAAGGGTATCTGATCTCAACCCAGGTGAAGTGGGGACCAAGGTGAGGCCCAAATTTTACCTGTACAATGATCATTTGTCTACATGACCCTGCATTGTACCCCACATCTTTAAAATAAAAATTAGAAAAAGAAAAATCACATACCTGTGTTATCCTAAACATATTTAAACATTTACAATAACCAAGTAGAGTATACAATTCTTTCCCACTGAGCCCAAGTGCAGCATCAGAATATTTTTAAATGTTCTTCCAATTAATTCTTCTCAAGATAGTATTCAGTTAGCCATATTAAATTAATAGGAGAAAGTTGAAAGCAATCTGCCATCCTTGTCTTTGTTCATGCACCCCATTCCTTTTCAGAACACATTTTAAGTGAACATAATGGATTTTGGACAGGGGCATAGGGTAAATAGTGGGTATTAGGAGGCAAGTATCCATAGCAAAGGAGTAAAAAGCAAATCTTCTGTGGTCAAACAGACTTGGGTTTGAATCCACTTTTAGCACTTACCATCTATATGAACTTATGCAAGTCAGCTAATTTTCCTCTTATTTCCTCATTTTAATAATTAATAATTGGAACAATAACAAGCTTTGCAGTATTATTACAATGCAAAAATATAGAACATACCATGCATTTGGCACAGAACCTTGCTCAAAGTAAGCATTCAAATTAAATCAATATCTATCAGCTTGAGAAAATTAAATATGTTACTAGCTTTCTGTCTGTACACATATGCTTAGGCTTCTCAACTGGCCTGTCAGTCTCTTAGAAGAAATAATCCTTCACCATTTAACATTTTAAAAAATATCTTTCAGGAGTTAGTAAAATTCTACCATATGATTGATTTCTAATGACTACTGAATGAATCAATGTACCTGTAAACTAATAGCTCTCATAATACTATTTAAAAGATGAATTTGGCCACTGCTTTGTTAAATTCTGGTGTGTCCACATGGCTCTTTGAGCTATGGCTGCCATGCTTCCTAGCTTTCACCTCCTCCCCTACCTTGGGGAGGAGAATCTCATCTCTCTCTCTCTCTAATTTACTTTCTAAATAAACTATATTTTCCAAACTAAAAAAAAAGATGAAGTTGCCTATCCAGGTTAAAGTAGCTATTAAATATAGGCTGAGTACATTTCTATGAAGCCAGACCTCTGCCTAAGAACTATAATATTGGGGTAGTTCAAAATTCTAAACTATATATTCATGCATCTTAGAGTCCATGCTACTTCTATTGTTCTGTTGGAGCTTAGTCATTAAGAAAAGAGAGAAGCATGAAAAAGACTTGGAAAGCAGAAAGTTTCCCACCAGAATGTTAGTAAATGGGGAGCTCCAACCATTGGAAAATAGGAAATCATTACATAAGAGTTGTTTAAGAAAGGTCTACAGTAGGCAAGAAATACATGTTCCGGTAAGCAATTATAGCGTGGCATAGTTGGCTAACACATGTTTAAGGTACTCAGCAGAGGGACAGCTGAGTAATCATTTACTTTCAAGTATATTTAGTATCATGTTGTAGAAATCCAACTTCTGAGACTAATTTGAAGTTGGACTTTAACATCTAGAGAGTAGCTTGAGAGGTAAGTTGGAATACTATGGCAATTCTAAATGAAATGCAATAGTAGTCAGTAAATGCAGAGAATGACTCATTGCCACATATTTAGCTACAATAATTTCCTGCTTGAATTATGGCAATAATCTTCTATAAGGCTCCTTTGTCTTCTCCTCCTCTTCCTTCTCTTTCTTTTCATTTTCCACTTGCCACCCAGAGCAAATTCCTAAAATGCAAATTTGATTCCACTGTTCTAGTTTATATAACCTTCAATGACTTCAAATTGCTTTTAAAGTTCAAACTTCATAATAATATGCTCTACCAGGTCCTATAAAATCTACTCCTGTTAATTCTCTTTCCTAGTCTCTTATGTCACTCAACACTATACTGTATAATGCAGCCACATTGAGCTTTTTTTCTTCAATAAGACATCTGCTGTGGTCTCACCTACCCATGAGTTTCTTAAGACTGTTCCTTCTGCCAGATTGTTTCATTTCTTTTCTGCACCAGGGCAGCTTTTTTGGCATTCTTTAGGTCTTGCTAAGGAGGCATTTCTTCTGGGAAACTCTCAAATCTACTGAGTGTGGATCAGTTGTCCCTGTACTAGTTCCTCCCATGGGATTAGTTCCTGTCATGTATTTCCCACTTCCCCTTTCTCCCCATCCCCAACCCACAAGTAAACTGTCTCAGGACAGGGATCATATATAGCCTCTTCAGTTAAACTCTTCAGAGCTCAATGTGTACAAAGTGTTCAATAAATATTTGTTGAATGAAAAAAATATATAACAGAAGCTATAAAGAATAAGGCTAATCTCTGGTATTGGACAGTGACACTATAGGGCAAGTAGCTAGACTGGCTGGATGCTGAGCTCTTAGCTACTACTGGTCAGCAGTTATAAAATAGCTCCTTGATTATATCCAGAGATTGAGAACAGGTAAGTTAAGAGACTCAGCTCTAAAGGCTGAAGAGATGCAGAATAGAGAAAAATAAATCAATATATAAAAAAAGATGCCCATTCCCATATGTTCATTACAGCACTATTCACAATAGCACAATTATGGAATCAACCTAAGTGCCCAACAATGATTGACTAGATAAAGACGTTGTGGTATATATACACCATGAATACTACTTAGTCATCCAGAAAAACAGAATTATGTCCTTTTCAGCAACATGAATGGAGCAGGAGATCACCATCCTAAGTGAATTTACTCAGAAACAGAAAACAAAACACCACATACTCTCACTTGTATGTGAAAGCTAAATAGCCGAAACGATGGAAATAATAGACCCTGGGGATACTACAAAGGGAGGAAGTGGGGAGGGAAAATTAGGGTTCAAAAATTACCTTTTGGGTACAGTGTTTACTATCTGTGGAATGTGCCACCTGAGACCCAATCCCCACTACTATAAAATATGACCATGTAACAAACATACACATGTACCCCCTGTACCTTAAAAAAATGGAAAAAAGAGCAAAACATATTTTTATAACTGTTTTATATGTTCTAGCTATCATTAGGATAGAGCCTGATAGTTGCCTATTTTTTTTTCTTTTTCCAAGTAACTAATAGAATATGAACCATCTTCACATTCCTTTAATGAATATTGATTGCATTTCTACAATCTAGATTAGTTTATACAACAGAAAATGAATAAGAATTTTAACTATTGACTGATAAATGAAATTAATATATGTGAACAATATAAATGCCATGTTTTCCTGAACAGAATTACTCAGAGCAGTCATCTACTATGCTTTACTTGGTCCCTCATCTCCAGTGAATTTTACTCTGAAATTCTAATAAGTATGTAAAAATCTATATTTATAGCCAAATTTTTTTTATTCTACTGGTGACTTTGAGCCATATGCTAAAGTAAACTATTTTGTCCTATTACATGTGACAACAGGTCATCATCACATGTAATATTATATTGTGATATGTCATCATATTATTACAACTAACAGGCATTAATGAAACTTAATTATCAATGTATTTCCAAGGATTCTACCAATTTTTTTTTTACTAGTAACATAGCATTGAATTACTGATTTTTTTTATTTTCTAATTTGATGATAGTGGGAGTCTCCCCTTTTTAATTCTTATCTTATTTTTTTAAAAAAGTCTTCCTGTTGTACTCTCATAGCATCATACAATTTTGCTTCAGAGCTCTTGTCAGAGTATAAATTTATTGGTTTGTAAAACTTCATGAAGTTTTCTCACTGAATAGATTATAAATAGGTACAGTAAAGACAGAAGTTTTTTGTCTATCACTGTATTCCCTAGCATCTAGCAAAGAGTCTGGCATATACCAGGTTTATTTGAATTCCTGAGTATATGTGCTGTACTTTTTCATCTTGAGTGTGTTCAGTTTTTGTTAAAAAACAGAAATCACTTTAGTAGTTTAGGTAGGAAGAAGCCAGTTCAGAGCATTAGAAGGGATGTAGGAGACAAGATCTGGTAGATTAATTTTCAGCAAATTTTAAAGTGCAGAACTGTAGGCAAGCCACTATCAATAATCTTAGTTGCAAGGAACACTGAAGTGGGTTGTTCTCATGAGAATGGCTGGAGCCACCGGAAACTTCTGCTGATGATCTCAGCTGCCTGCTTATAGAAGGTGATTCCTAGGAGAAGCATTTAAAGCTAAGGAGTGCTGCCAACAAAGATATCATCTGCCTACAAACAGCTGCTGCTGAGAAAAATGGCTTCCTCTCTTAAAATATTTGTTAATGCTTCACTGTCAGAATTGAACCTTGAATGTTATTGGAAAAGAGTTCTGGGAAATGTAGTTCTGCAGCGTAGACAGGGATCAGGCGAATGTCAAATTGATAAAAAGGCAATTCAGCATACAGAACCATTAGAAGCCTTTATTAGAGTAAGAATGAACCAGTCCATAGCCCTCATAAAGAGGGAATTTTTAAATTCTGTTCTTAAAATTGATCTATCTTCGTTACCTAGGTGCTTATGGCAAGGATGGCTAGCTGAGCCACATAGAGTAACACTTCTCTTCCACAGTGCAGAATTGTTTCGGAAAAGTCACTACCTGGCTACTTTTTCCAACTTTTTCGTGCATATAGGCAGGACTATGCAACTAGTTTTTGCCAGTGCACTGTGGACAGAAGTTATGTGAGTCTATTCCAAGATAAGGTGGTTAAGTATCAGGTTCTTAACTTTTCATGATAGTTTTCTTTTTCCTTGTTGTCATTATAGAAGCCAGTAGATGACTCTGAAGAGATACTAGAACATAGTGGAATCAGTAATGAAAGTATCTAAAATATTGTCATTAGTTGGACAAAAGTTGCCAATTGGAATATCTGATTGGACTTTGTGTATGAGAAGTAAATCTTGCAGTGTAAAACCAATAAAATTCTGGGGTTGTTATAGCAGTTGGCCAACCCTACATGCTTAAGAAATATTTTATAATAAGTGAGTGAAAACCCTAAGTATTTAAGAAATATTTGTTAATAAGTAAAAAAAGGATTGCCTTTTGCCAAGTCCACTGGGATTATTGCTTAAGAATGAGTACCTTGACAGGCAGACTCCATTCTACCAGACTCTTGTTTGCTTCTTTCTCTTAACTTCTTGCATATTCCTTAAACGTTGTTCAGTTATAACAAGTCTAATTTGATAACTAATTAGAAAGGACATTCCACAGGTAGAAAAGAAAACTTGTTTATTATATTATATTTTATTTTATTTTAAAGATGTGGGGTGCAATTCAGGATTAGGTATACAGTTGGTCACCATACAGGTGAAGTTTGGACCCCCCTTTGATCCCCACTTTGCCTGGTTTGAGATCAGGTACCCTTATTGATGTTATATCCCCCTTCCCTCCCCTGGTAGTATCTAACAACTGCCAATCCCTTTCTTATAGTATTATGGTAAATGTTCGGGGTCCATGTATGAGTGAGAACATGTGGTACTCTGTTATTTGTTTCTATGAAAGATCGCTGAGTAGTATAGACTCTAAATCCATCCAAGTTGCTGCGAAGTCCATATGTTTGTCCTTCTTTATGGCTGCATAATATTCCATCATGTATATGTACCACATTTTTTACCTAGTCCAGTTTCAGTGGGTAATACAGTTGGCTCCATGCTTTTGCTATTGTGAATAGTGCTGTAATAAACATGTGTGTGCAGGAAAACCTCTTTATTCAAAACAATTTTCTGATCAAAACTTTGTAGGAAAAAAATCAGAAAATGGACTGACAGAGGCATTATTTAGTCCAACACAACTAGTCTTTTGCTTGATTAAAGCTCTGAACTTTTGTTAGTGCTTTCATAAGTTGGTTAGTTCCTGCTTGACACACTGAAAATAAGCAAGGGCTTCAAGAGCCTGTTGCATACCTAAAAATTAATCTTGTGGTAAAATCAAATATTGAAAATAAGTTAGATTACTGTTTTCTGATATGCCTTTACATTCAACTATTACATTTCTTTAATCCCAGCAGCATAGATAAAAATGATAGCCATCAACAACAAAGCAATAGGCACTGAAGTAAGCGCTTTGCATGCACCACCAACTCATTAATTCCATGCACACAACAGCAACCTTCATAATCATTATTATTCCCACTTTACTGGTGAGGAAATATAGTCTCAGAGAGGTTAAGAAACATTCCCAACACCACACAGCTACTTAATCCATTCTTTGATCTATAAATCAATTTTCACATTGGTTGGTAATTTGTCTGAAACACAACCAGTAGAAGGAAGTTTTTATATACCTTTTTGCCTAGTTGTGTTGAGAAATATTTATTTATTAAATACTTTGCAAAAGAATGATTTTTTCTATGTATTAAGCAAGAAATCGTTCTTGATTTCAAATTAGTTCATTTTATGTTCATTTCCCCAATTCTGCCTACCATATTTATTATAGAGTCTTTTTTGCTCATTGCTTTTAAAATCAGAAAGCATTTAATTAAATTGGTCTCACTGATTTATGCCTTCTCATATCATTTCAGTATCTTAAAATCAAAAATTAAAAGAACTTTCTTAAATAAATTTTATTTAAAATAACTGAAAGCTTCAGTTCCATACCTATGACTATTACTCATGTCAAGTTTTCAAAGACAACTAAGCACTGAGTAAAGCAAAAATCTCAGTTTGGTATATAAGCTATTTCTCTGTCAATATTCTCTAATAACAACTGCTACAAATACAATTGCTATTGCTATTCCTCTTGTCACAATTATTTATTGAGCGTCCATTATATCCACTTACTATACTAGGCACTTACATACAAAAACACGTATCTTTAAACAACCTTTAAGGTAGATTTTATTGTCTCTGTTCTATAGGTGAGCAAACTGCTGATAAGGGAGTTTTAAAAAGTTTCCCCTATGAACATAGAACTAGTTAGTGTCAGAGATCATATTTGAATCTGAGTTCAAATACTCCTATCTTTCATTGCATCACACTGCCTCTCCCAATTCATTCATAAAGACACAGCTGAAATACTGTCCAATGTACTTACCTGGAACCAAAAAGAAAAGCCCAGCCATAAATTTAAGTGACTCCAGTGTAACATCACGGGCTTCCAAATATACATATGGTCTTCTATCTCTGTGTTTTCTCCTCTCTGTGAACTGCCCTCTTAATCCTCTTGGGCTAATCAGTTCCTACCCAGCTAAAACCCCCTTCAAGACTTCAAGAGCCTGTTACATACCTAAAATTTTAATTTTGTGGCAAAAAAAACCTATCTTTTTGAGGTGGTAATAGATAAGTGTTTCTCTTACAAAGCCTTCCCAGATTTTTTTCCATGCAGATGACTCCTTAGATGAGTCTTGATAAGAGGAAGTACTGGTCTAGGTGGGTGAAAAGGAAGAACCAACAGCCAGCTAAGCAGACAGATGGTAGGAGAAAGCATGATAGGCACAAGCATAGGTGTTCACTGACAACTGCCAAGAAAAGGTATGGCATTCACCTCAATAATAAACAGTATTGATCTCATTAGCACCAGTGCTTTGTCTATATAATTTTATAGACAGAAAAAGTGAAAAAAGCTGAAAGAGGAGAGGAAGTTTAACTCAGTCAATTTAGAGACTAAAAAAATTATTATGTTCCTAACTGGGTGGCAGCTTAATTTTATGTTTTGCATTGCTGCCAAAAGAATGCCCTCGCTCGTACTCAGCTGTTACCTACCCAGAAAGTTTATACTCCAGTCCATCAGTCTTAGAGAGGAAATAACATATGGCTTGTTAGAACAGGATGCTACGCATTGGAATCACCTGAGAAGATTTAAAATTCCTGCCGTCTGGGTTTCCTATTCAGAGATTCTAATTTAATTGGTCTGAGCATGGGAAATTTTATACACCCCCACCTCCCCCGCCCCCGAGCATTTCTAATGTGTAGCCAAGGTTGAGAAATAGTGGGTAACTAAGAGGTCCTGGGAGCCTGGGTCTCCATGTTGAAAATGCTCAATATGTGTAAGGTGGAATGACACTGAACATTCACCCCTGTTACTTTCCTCTTATATCATTTCTTCACAATTTCTCTTTCTTTTCTTTATTCTCTCTCTCTCTCTTTAAATAATTTAAAGCCATCCAATGAGAAAGTAAGTCGGCCTTAAAAACGAGTCATCCTGGGAAAGGGGGCTTTAAGAGACTGGCTGAACTAGGTTATAATTCTTTCTTTGGTGTGGCTGGCTGGGAAACAAATAGATTAGAGATGGCAGAAGATCAATTAAAGAGTGAGAAAACATGTACAGTGGAAAAAATAACTTAGAATGAAGAGCACTTGGACTTGTTTCTGGTTTTGCTACTTATGGTGTGACTGAGTCCTTTCCTTATTATTGAAGTATTTTGCAATTAAAAAAAAAACTATTAGTAGGGGAGAAATGGGGAATATAGTTGAAGTAAGCAATGCCTGGGCAGGCTACAGCTCTTCTTTGACTTTTGGCTGGTTTGCAGGAAGCTGGCGAACTCCTGGTTCATTCAACAATTTCCTAGATTCAGTAGGCATCATGGAACCCCATGAGGAAAGGTTTTTGATCTCAGGTAGCAGCTGTGGCTTTTCCATTAGTTTATGTCTCCCTGACTCTGACTTTGTCTACATACATACGGATTTTCTGCTCTGTGGCTATGACTACTTTACCTCCATGAAAACCTATCTTCTCATGGGATCCCTTCCCCCCATGTTCACTTGGCTTTTCTCTGTTTTTGTTCCCATTTTTGGAAACCTACACTTTCCTGCTCAATCATTCCTGGTGCTCAGCTGGGTTCAAACCTCAATGGGATGCTTTGGCCTGGATCCAGGGAATACAAGGTTCTGTCCCTTTGTGTAAGATGAGAGGGAAGCACTGAGATCGAGAGGGCAGTGATACTGCCTTTATGAGACTTATTGACATTAACCACTTCTACATCCTTATCTCTGATGGGTTGAGGTGAGGGATGACAGTTAAAGAATAAAACCCCTTCGTCCTAGGCTTTCAGCGCTTGACTGGGAAAGGTTGCTCTGGGGTAATGATCTCACTTTGAACCCTCCAGAATTACAGTGCAGAATGAGAGCAGTAGGGGCATTTCAGAAATTTAGAGAGAGAGAAGGGCAGGGATTTTCTTCACTTGGTAGAGATGGACAATGAATACAATTATCTAGTGGTTCTGAAAGCAGTCACATGTTAGAATCACCTGGGAGTCTTTAAAAACAGTACAGTTGCCTGGCTCTTCTCAATCCTCAACACATCCTGACTTAATTGATATGGGGGTGGGGGTGGGGGTGGCAACTGGACATGGTATTGGGAAGGGGAGGTTTAAAAGCTCTCCAGGTGATTCTAATGTCAGCAAACTTTAGGAACAGGTGATCTGTGGTTTGTAGCATATTATAGAAGGGTAGCATATAATAGAAATGTAAAGTACTACCTTGAGAAGTAAACACACAATATGGAGCCTGTAGATTAATGCAGAAGGCCAAATACGTGCACAATGCTGTCAGAGGCATCAGCATGCCTGGCATTGAGACTGGGAATGTGCAGATTTCTCCCAACAGTTAAATCACTAGAAAAAAAATCACAAGGGACTTAGAGAAATGTTTGGAATGAGTGAAAAGATGTCTCAGGGCTTTTTAGATCAATATGAGTGAGTCCTGAAGGCCTGACTTCAAATAGTCTCCCTTATCTTGAGGGTGGCACAGAAATCAGAAACCCCATCTTAGCTGTGTCCTGGTCCAAACTTCTAGACGGTGACTGCAGAGCATGAAAAGCATGAAATATATGCACAAGGGAGCATAAAGAATAAGCCAGCAAATCATTTATATGATTTGGAGAAAACATTCTTAGTCTCAATATGTTTTAAAATACTTTTTTTTTCTTCAATATTTGTTATTATGATATTGTGGGGGTACAGTTAAGGGCTAGGTATACAAATATGCTTCGTTCAGGCACCCTTGTTGATAAGAGGTGTCTCCCCATCCCCAGACAGATATTTACTACCTTAATCCCATCTCCCTACCCCTCCCCCCCAATAAGCCTCTTTGAGTGGGACGCAGCACCTACCTTAATCACAATTCCATGTTCTCCTGAGACTGTGTCATCACCCAGCTTCAAGGTACACATTATAGAATGACTGTACCTGGAATTTTTCCTGATCTGTGCTCTAAAAATTCTGTCTGTCCTGAGATCTGGCACCTGTAAGATTTGCCAGTTGGCAGCTTGTGAAAGTTGGGCATTTCCCGTCAGAGCTGGTTCCATGGACTCCACATACAGTGCATGTCAAGCATTCTTTAGTTCATGAGACACGAGGTTATATTATCGACCATTTAACATCTCCATACACTGAGTTCCTCCTTAGGTTGAAAAGGCTAATGTGTAAAAAGCAGTCAGTCCTGAATTGTTAAGAAGGAGTAAGAGTCAATGTGAAAATAAATCCTGTTCAAGAGACTAGCTATTCAGAACATTGCTGTTAGGAAATTTGTTAGATAAGGAAAATTCTTTGTGTTCTGGTACGTGGCACATCGAAGGTACTTTACTAGAAAATTTGTGAAGTTAATTAATCAAACCTGGATAGAAGGTGTATTCAGAAAATGCTTCTTCATTAATAAAAATTTGTTAAGGAAATACTGTTTGGCAAGAAAAATATAAAAAATGTGTGTTGGGCCTGCCTGCGATCTCAGTTTGCTGTGTGCCAGGCCTACGCAGTAGTAAGACTAGTTAGTACTGACTGATAACCTCCTTAGGGCCACAAGGTGCTGTACTAAGTGCTCTACATGTAGCACTGTGCTGAGTACTTACATTACTCCTGACATATCAGGCATTGTCATCATCCACATTTCACAAATTACTAACCAGGGCGCAAAGAAAACTTGCCCCAAATTCCCCCATCTCAGAGCCAGAGGTCAAGCAGTGCATTTACACACAGGTAGACAGCCTGGCTCAATAGGCCTTTCTCACTTCCTTCCTGGGGACTGTTAATGCACCGTGATCGTCTCTGGTTTTTTCTCTTTTGTCCTTTCCTAAAGATAACAATTCGGATTTGGCTCCTTTTTTGAAACACTCTAGCTTTAATACTTTTGAAAGTGTGCCACAGTTACAGGGAGAACCTTTTGGAGAGAAAACAATGTAGATTATAAATGAATGTGAACTAGCTAATAAACATAACTGGCTTGTGAAAAATCGATCCCATCAGTGAGCATTAAAAGTAAAAACCTGGCCGGGCTCAGTGGCTCAGTCTGTAATCCCAGCACCTTGGGAGGCCCAGGTGAGTGGATTGCCTGAGCCCGCAGGTTCAAGACCCACCTGGGCAACTTGGTGAGACCTCATCTCTACAATAAATCAAAAAATTAGCCAGACGCAGTAGTGCACGCCTGTAGTTCCAGCTACTTGGAAGGCTGAGGTGGAAGGATCGCCGGAGCCCAGCAGGTCGAGGCTGCGGTGGCCAGGAGCGTGCCACTGCACTCCAGTCTGGGCGACAGAGTGAGACTTCAACTCAAAAAAAACCAGAAACCTATTTGAACTTTAAAATAACATATAAGTTGACAGCGTGCTCATTTTGTGACAGCCATCCATTATTAGTTAAGTGTTATTAGCCTCCGTTTACAAATGGAAAAGCCAAGACCCCAAACAGTTTCGTGACTTTTCCAAAGTCCACAGCTGGATGTTCACAGAACCATGAGCGAGACCTGGCTCCACTCATTCTGTCAGACTTCTGAAACCAGGACTTTCCTTTTCTGTGCCTGCCATTCAAGAACAGAACAATGTAACTGCCTAGTACATCTCTTTGTACATACACACACACATTTGCCAGATTATTCCAGAATGTTCTGAGAGTAGGATTTTATAGTTAACTAAACTTCCTTGTTACTTGAGTATCAACCAGAAAGTTGTTTATATTTTAAACCTTTTAAAATGCATCTGGATTTTGCTGCCTAAATCAGTGAATACTGCAAAGCCAATAGACTGTGTCTATTGTTTCCACCATTCTGCCTCCCTCACTCCTTTCTAGCTACACTGGCCACCTTGCTGTTCCTCAAGCACTTGAGGGGTTGTTCCCTCTCCAGGCTGCTTTTTTCCCAGATTGCTGCAAGACTTTCCTTACCTCAGGTCTGTGCTCAAAGACCACCTTCTCAAAGGGCTTGACTTCCTACTTAAAACTGCAGCTTCTTTCCCTTCCATCTCCAGCTGTCTCCTTTCTCCTCTGGACACAGCTTCTTCTAACAGAGCACAGGATGTGCTGCAATATATGTTTATTGTTATTGCCTGTCCTCCTTCCACCACATTGTTAGCTCCACAGGGGCAGGTTCTTTGTGCTGTACCTAGAATAGTGCTTGAAACAAAGCAGGTGTTTAGTAACTGTCAAATAAATGAATGATATGAAAAGTAGAAAGTACTGCACAAAAGTAAGTTGTTAAGGAATCATTCTTCACACCTTCAAGCTCTGAAGGTTTTGCAAGCCTTTTAAATCAAGAGTGTTAAATGGCATGTCAGAAACAACTTGATCTGGAGGAAGGAGCAATTTTAATTGTGTGCTATTTCATAGCCCTTATATTTTAAAGAAATTGATCTCTTTTCACAAGAAAGTGAAGCCCCTTAAATTATATATATTAACCAATTCATTATTTGAAAATAGCATGAAAAGTCTGTCTTTTCAGAAATGGAACATTGTTCTAAAAGAATTTTTTTCCATGTAGTTAGCCTTAGAAAGATTATTTTAAATGCAGTTTCAGGCTGGGCTCATGCCTATAATCCCAGCCAAGGTAGGAGGATTGCTTAAGCCCAGGAGTTCAAAATTAGCTTAGGCAACATAGATCTTGTCTCCATAAGTAGAAAATATAATAATAAATATAATTTCAGGCATGACAACCTGAAAAAGAACTGGTCTTATGTGGGACTATCTTTTTATCCTGCCCTAGGGCAGAAATTCCAGCCTGTGGTCTGGCTTCACCTGGAACTGATGGAGGTGTAACACCAAGTCCTGACACACACAATGCTTCAGGGGTGATCCTTGTAGGCCCATGGGATATCTGCACACCCATTGCAACCAAGCTCCTCTCATTATCATTGTTCTGGTTACCTCCTTATTATGATAAATGTGGTTGAGAGGCTAGGCGGGATTGTCCTGAGCCCTGGGATGAGCTGCTGAGAAGGCATGTGATTTGGAGGTAAACTAGAGCAGTCCATGTGAGAACATTTTAAGTTGGGTGTGACCTCCCATTTGTGGTCCCAGAGTATCCCATGCTTGCTTCTTTCACATTCCTTTCCATACATCCTGTTGTCATCATCGGCTTACTTGCCTGATCCACCACCTCATCTAAGACCTTAAGGCAGAACACCAGTATCTAGTCCAGAAGTTCAAAGGGACAGGTAGACAGGGTAAGAGAGGGAGGTCATTACCCTGTTGTACACATTGGTACATTGATTGACCTTTTCTTTTCCCACAGACTGGAAACCAACACATCTATCAGCCTGTGGGTAAACCAGGTAAATGAAGAAATGAATTTTGTGTCAAGAAGTTTGTATAATTTGGTGGGAGCAGGCTTTTAGTGTTGCCATGTCATAACTTTAGAATGCCCTCATGATTATTTAATAGTTTTCCCTCAACAGACCACAGCAAAGATGTCATTTACTGTATATCAAGATCATGACTAAATTGTTAGGAAAAAAGAATGTGGCCAGTCGCAGTGGCTCAAGCCTATAATCCCAGCACTTTGGGAGGCCAAGGCAAGAGGATTACCTGAGCTCAGGGCTTCGAGACCAGCCTGGGCAACTTGGTGAGACCTCATCTCTACAATACATCAAAAAATAAGCCGGGTGTGGTAGCACACACCTGTAGTTCTAGCTACTCGGAAGGCTGAGGTGGAAGGATCACCTGAGCCCCGTGAGCGTGCCACTGCACTCCAGCCTGGACGACAGTGAGACTCCAACTCAAAAAAAAAAAAAGGAAAAGAAAAAAAGAATATATTGCTATAATGCATCAGAAATGCCTCCTGCCGGGCATGGTGACTCAAGCCTGTAATCCCAGCACTTTGGGAGGCTGAGGTGAGAGGATTGCCTGAGCCCAGAGGTTCGAGACCAACCTGGGCAACTTGGCAAGACCTCGTCTCTATAATAAATCAAAAAAAGAAAAAGAAAAAAGAAATGCCTCCTTAGAATGCAAAGTGTCTGTTGTAAGAATGCCGGTGGGCACTTGTTTATTTGGTAGTGATTTACTTTCTCTTATTAACACACAATACTTAATGGGAATCCTTCCATTTTGCCAGATCCTGCAGCTCCACCAAAGAAACCACCTCGCCCTGGAGCCCCTGGTCATCTGGGTAGCCTTGCCAGTCTCAGCAGCCCTGGGGACAGTTACAATGAGGGCGTAAAGGTGGGCATCTGACCCTGTGCAATACACTCTGCTCACAGGGTTTGTGGAGTCCCTTTGTTCTCAGTTGATATCATTTGAGTCATAGAGTGGAGTCAGGACTGAACATGGGGATGGTGCAGAGTGGGACTGCAGCATGATACAGGAGTCAGTTGGTCTGGTTCTGAACCCTTCTGAGAGTCAGGGAAAAACTTTACCCAAACGTTTTCTTCTCCATTTTTCTCTCAGTATAATGGATTTTAGGAACTCAGTCAGATTCTAATTTTCTGTGTACTTCTTCCTCCAACCAAACAATGTTTCTTTGGAATAAAAGGCTGAGATTGCTTCTGGTTTTAAAAATTAATTAAACCAGGATGCCTGGGGTAAGTGAGGACCTTCTGCAGGCTCACTGTCCAAGATTATAAATGTGGCTTTATGGAAAGTTTCATTATTTTCCATCCAGGGTCAGAACTGCACTTTTGGAAGTGTGTGAAGTAGAGCCGTCCTCAGACCAAGGGGAGTGCTTGACTCAGGCACAGACAGCCATAAGCCTCTCCTTAGTCTGGGGAGCCTCTTCACTCACTGCCTGCCCAAG
Source organism: Tarsius wallacei (assembly GCA_963574415.1). Taxonomy (NCBI): domain Eukaryota; kingdom Metazoa; phylum Chordata; class Mammalia; order Primates; family Tarsiidae; genus Tarsius; species Tarsius wallacei. The sequence continues at coordinate 2,182 of CAUYQG010138858.1, read as the reverse complement.
GGGTGTGCAGCTGGAAGGAACCCCTACTGCCTGTGACTCTCCTGGTTCCCACCAGCCCCCACAGAGTGCTGGAGCCACTAGAGCATCACAGGAGCAGCCTTCCTCTGGGAGAAGTCATGAACAAGGCTCTCCTTTTCTTGCCTGGCTTGTCCAAGGAGATGGGATCGTACTGCTTTCTGCTAGAGATAACAAAGTACTTCTCAAAGTATATCCTGTTTCTCAATTCTGATGTACCTTTGTTTTTTACATTTTAATATCTCTAAAACGGGGATGCTGTGTTGGTTTAATTGGCAATATCTTTTTCTTAGTGGTGTTAACAAATGGTACATCTTATAGCGGATGACATCTTAAAATCCAATAAATATCAAGTTAAGATAAACTTATCAGGTTAAGATAAACTGTGTTTGACCAGTAGCCACCATGTATTGAGTGCCTTCCCTGTGCCATGTGCTGTGACAGACCTTTTCATGTAAATTCTTGCCTCAGCCTCACGAGATTGGAGGTGGTATCATTTCTCACATGATATGACCAGGGTTCACAGAGGTTAAGCAGCATGTTCAAGGTTATACAGCCTCCACGTCGCTGAGCCAACATTTGGCCACAGACCTGGCTAACTGAACACTTGACTCAAAGGCACCCCCCCAAGAGCCAGCACTGGCAAGTTCTTTGTTAGATATAGATATATTGTGGTTCTCTTAGAGGAGTCAGAGACTTAGTCCTGGGGAAGAGAATAATGTCTTCTCCAGACCCAGGGTGGTAGCATGCAGCTCAGAAGGCTGGGGCTTGCCAGTGTTCATTCAGGAAGTGACCAGAGAGTGCGTGAGGTGGCACTGGTGTGGACTAGCCTGCTCCCTTTAGGCACAGAACAACTGGACCAGAGATGCCCCTGTCCTGTGGATTGGTGCCCAGAGTTCATGTTCATGGGTTGTCAGCTCCTGAAAATCGGCAGCTTCACAGCTCATCGGGCCTCCAGTCCCAAAAATGCTCCCAGCAACTCTGTTAGGGGCACACTGGGTATTCTCAGGGGAGAACCTAGGAACGATATAACCCTTCCTAGTACCCTTTCTTAAAATAATTTTTTTTTTTTAAGCCGGATTCGGTAGCTCAGCCTGTAATCCCGCGCCTGGGAGGCTGAGGTGAGTGGATTGCGTGAGCCCGCGGGTTCAAGACCCGCCTGGGCAACTTGGCGAGACCTCATCTCTACAATAAATGAAAAATAGCCGGGCATGGTAGTGCCTGCCTGTAGTTCCGGCTACTTGGAAAGCTGAGGTGGAAGGATCTCCAGAGCCCGGCAGGTTGAGGCTGCAGTGGCACACTCACAGCCACCCCAGCGTCGACCTGCTGGGCTCCAGCAATCCTTCCGCCTCAGCCTTCCAAGTAGCAGCAACTACAGGCGTGCACTACCACACCCGGCTAATATTTTTTCCCTTGACTTATTGTAGAGACGAGGTCTCGCCAAGTTGCCCAGGCTGGTCTCGAACCCATGGACTCATGCAATACACTCACCTCAACCTCCCAAAGTGCTGGGATTGCAGGCTGAGCCATCGAGCCTGGCCAAACAAATTTTTAAAAAAGAGCTGGGTGCAGTGGCATGCCCCCTGTAGTCCCAGCTACTCAGCAGGCCAAGGCAGGAAGATTGCTTGAAACCAGGAGTTCAAGGCCAGCCTAGACAACATAGTAAGTCCTCATCTCTACAAAAAAATTAAAGGTTAGCCATGTGTAGTGGTGCACACCTGTAGTCTTAACTACTCAGGAAACTGAGGCAGAAGAATTACTTGAGCCCGGGAGTTCAAGTCTAACCTAGACAATTTAGGAGGCCCCATCTTTTAAAAAAGAAAAAAAAAAAAGAAAAGAGGGTAAAAAAAAATTAGGCTAATGAACTTTTTTCATTTTCATAAGCCACAAAGCAAACTTTCAAAATGGTTTGTATTACAATGAGAAACAAACTTTAGAAGTAGCGCACATAGCCGGACTCGGTGGCTCAGCCTGTAATCCCACGCTTTGGGAGGCTGAGGTGAGTGGATTGCCTGAGCCTGCAGGTTTGAGACCCGCCTGGGCAACTTGACGAGACCTCATCTCTACAATAAATCAAAAAATTAGCCGGGCGTGGTAGCGTGCGCCTGTAGTTCCGGCTACTTGGAAGGCTGAGGCAGAAGGATTGCTGGAGCCCAGCAGGTCGAGG
>CAUYQG010138849.1:0-15285 GCA_963574415.1 Tarsius wallacei | reverse complement strand
TTAAATGTTATGTATGCATAAGTTTTAAAAGTTATTGATCATTAGAATATTATGATATTAGAAATGTTGTATTGCTTCTGAGGAATATTAACCAAGCATGAGGAACAGTAAGATAATTTGGGGATCGCCCTCCCTCATGCTTGAGGAAGCGCCTGGTGGGTGGGTGACGCCCCCCATCCACCTCGCCTTGTGTTCATGTAAACGTCTTGTGATTTTATTGGGACTGTCCTTCCTCATACCTGAGAAAATACCTGGTGGGTGGTGGGGCGCCCCTCATCCACCCAGCTTTGTGCTCACATGAAAGTCTTGTGATTTAACCCACGAAAATTTAGGATAAAAGGAGCATGGAAACCTCCATTAAACGGCTTCTGCTCAATCCGTTTGAACAGTGGCCCACTCTCTTTCTTTCTCTTTCTTTCTCTTCCTTTATTTTTCTTTCTCTCTATATCTATCTCTTCTGCAGAATCGGCTCCTGCACTAGACGGGAGTCCAGTGTATCGGCTCCTGCACTAGACAGGAGTCTAATCTCTTTGTTCCCCAGGAATAAGCGCCAACGCCACCACACCTTCCAGGGACACTCTAAATCTCTACGCGGGGGCTGGTCCCCCGCACTATCATAGATGTAGTCTTTAAAAAAAGGTTGAATTACACAGAGAAGTATTCTTAAAGAATATAGAATATGGAAATTTAGTTGATCTTGAAAGATGTCTCAGTAGTCAAAGTCTTTTTTGGAACCAATTATTCAATAATAGCTCATTCATAAACAGCATGATTATATAAGATGTCAAAATAAACAAAAGAAACCTTGTGAATTAAAGTATATGTAGTGAAAAAAATTTGATTCATACTGCAAATCCTGCAGTTATTCTACTATTGCAATTAAGTCAAATACTTTTTATCAATTATTTTCTTTGAATTCTATTACTGAATTATCAAAATTCTGATGTGCTTACAAAAATAAAGTGAATTTACTAGGGAGGAGATAAAAATTTAATATATAGTAAGAAGAGTAATAGCACTAGTCTTTCACTCAGTAACTAATGCTGAGTCAATTAATGCACATAAAGCTTCCTATGATGCTTTGATGGAAACATCTTTAACTACCCACATATTATTTATTATAAAAGAGAACTTATCTAATTCATTATGCTCTCATCTGGAGGTGGTTTATATTATAATATAAACAGGAGGGATTTGTGATTTATAATGCACATTTTTTTCTTCCTGTGGGAACAACTGAAGTGTTCATTAGACGAATTTCTGGTAAACCACAGAGCACTGTTTTTCCCTTTCTATGCTCCTGTCAGAACATGGAATCGCTCTATATTCTATTCAGTTTGGCAACTGTTAAACCCATATTACAAAGTCAAATCTTGCTTTCCTTAAGCATTTCATAAAGAAATTTCTCTGTTTCTTATGGGTTGAGAAGTAGGAGCAACAAGAGGAGAAAAGTGGGAGAAAAGTCATATTGAAATACTTGTATTTCTGCTAGGGTCATAGCAGCAATAAGAATGGTTTTCGTAATTGATAACGTACTAAACTTAATGATGAGGTTATATGTCTTAGGTCTCAGCTCAGAACTTAAATTCTACTTTCAGAATTAATTAATGGTTCTTTGCCAGGTAAAATTCACATTGGCATTATTAGCAAATTTGGGGGGGAAAATCTTGGATTTAAATAGAATTTCAGAGTGATCAAGGGTTTGTTAGGCTTTCAAACACCACAAGATAATCCAAGTAAGGACGAGCAACATTTCTAGAAACCAACACCATTTTTGCTCCTCTGAAAGCATCCTAGACTTTTCTTATTTCTGTTAAACGTGCCAACATTCTCGCTATCTTTCCTGACTTCTTTTTTTTTTTTGAGTTTGAGTTTCGCTCTGTTGCCCAGACTGGAGTGCAGTGGCTGCTCCCGGCCACTGCAGCCTCGACCCGCTGGGCTCCGGCGATCCTTCCGCCTCAGCCGCCCGAGTAGCCGGAATTACAGGCATGCGCTACCATGCCCGGCTGATTTTTTGATTTATTGTAGAGATGAGGTCTCACCAAGTTGCCCAGGTGGGTCTCAAACCCGCGGTCTCAGGCAATCCACTCACCTCAGCCTCCCAAAGGCGCGGGATTACAGGCTGAGCCACCGAGCCTGGCTTCTCCTGACTTCTAATCAATGACGAGAAGACTGGCTTCCAAGAAAGATTTCTTAAAATTTGGGACATAATTATATATCTCAGGCTAAGGAAATCATAACACATACATTTTCAACATTACTTGTGGACTTTCTTGCATGTGCACAAACATATAACAATATGAGAATATATGTCCTAATAATAAGAAAAATACAGACAAGCTGATTTCCCCAAATCAAAGAGTCAGGCAGATGATATCTATTGACAATGTGTATTGTCAAGCTATGAAATCATTTTTGGTATATTTTACCTCAGTTTTAAAGTTAATATACAAATATGAAAAGCACATTCTTCAAATAAAATATCAGGATTTTCAGTGTGGTAGATTATGATGATGGATCTAATCTATATCTACACATGTTGCCATATGACTTTGCAGGTTCTCCTCATGAGTAGAGGAATTTATCACACCTTTTGACACTGGGATCCACTATATGACTGGATTGGGCTAATAGGAAGTGGCAGTCATCACCCAAGCAGATGTTAAAATGAGCTTTTGTTTTTGAGCTTTCCTTCTTTTTATCTCTACCACCACCATGACAGCACACTGGAGCTCATCTTCTGAGGAGAGAGATGTTGTGGTAGTTTGCTGGAATTGATTTGCACAGGTCTGCAAGACTCCATTGTCAAATATTCAGGAATTTTATGAGCCAGTGTTACATCACTGGTAGTCTGAAATTGGCCATCATGAGAGTTTTTATCCCAGAGAAATGAGCAAATGCTGTAATTTAAGCCTTCCACCCTTGCTCCCCACTTTTTTTTTCTTTGAAAAGCAGTCAAGGTTATTGCCTTGCTAAGCCAAGGTGTGGTCTTGTGCTCTTTGAGCTATGGCCAGGCCATGTTTCCTGGCTTTGGCCCTACCTTGGGGAGGTGAATCTTTCTCTTTCTCTTTCTCTCTCTCTCTCTCTATCTCTCTCTCTCTCTCTCTCTCCCCCCTCTCTCTAATTTACTTTTAAATAAACTATATTTAAAAAGAAAAGAAAAGCAGTCAAAGAAGAGTGGCGCCACGTCACAACATTTGCCATACACACCAGCTGGCCAATAGCCAAACATGTAACAAGGTCCAGTCAAGATTAGCAAATCTGCCTAGCCAATTCTCTCCTGACCCCAGACACCTGAGCAGAAAATGTATTTTATATCATTGTGATGTTGTGGGTGTTTTTTTTACAACATCATTATGGCAATATATAACTGATATAAGAAAAAAGGTAAATAAATATAGATAATTACTGTGATAGGAGACATGAGGCTTTTAGTGTTTCCAAGACTTGTACCAAACATAAGCAAAAATGAGCATCTAATAAGTTAATAATTACCTGAATACCTACTAAAGAGAGAAGACATTGATATTTATTAGGTACCTATAATGTTTCAGAAATTTTCTATGTAACACCCAGAGCAAATGCAATAGCATTACTTACCATGGCAAACTGAGGCAGATTGTATTTTCCAAAAGATCTACAACATTTCTCATCTTGTATGATCTTCTAATAATGGGACATTGACTCTTTCTCATTTAGAAGAGCTTTTCTTCCTCTTGAATCTATTAAGTTCTATGACTATGGAAGGAATTGTGCTATGGGACTTCCAAGGCTAGGTCATGCAAGACAATACAGTTTCCATCTAGTTCTCTTGGAGTTTCACTCATGAAAAACATGAGCCCAGGTCACATGCACAAGCCACATGTAGGTGTTCTAGCCAAATTCTCAGCTGAGGAACAGATGGCAGCCAGCATAAAGACATATGATGAGGAAGCCTTTGAGATGACACCAGTCTGAGCCACCTTAAGACCAATATGTAAAATAATGAAATTGTATATAACTGTCTTGTAGTCTCAAAACTCAAATGTTTTTTAGACAAATTAAGTTATGATAAAGAGACCAATTTGGAGTGAAAACTTCTTATTAGGCCAACTTGAAGCCTGTGCAGTGGGATAGTCAGTTCTAGATATTTTGGTCTCCTTCTCATGGGAATAAAAAAGGGAAAAGGAGAAATCCTGATCTTCCTGCATCTCATAGCTTGCTGAAAGACATGCTGGGCTGCAATCCTTTAAGGACAATCCAATTGTTGAAAGTCAACTCACCTTCAAAGTCAAACTCTCATTTCTTCCTTCTTTAAACGTCTCCTAACCTCCTCTGTCTTCTTGTTTAGAGTTCTTTACTTCTTCCATTTACTTAGCACTTCATATATATCATCTTATTTAATGCTCATTGAAATGCAATATAGGCGGTGTTGTTTCCTATATTTTACAGATGGCGTAGCCGAGACCTGAAGAAGAATAGTGACACTCCTAAAGTCACTCCACTGGGCATTGCTGGTTGTCCTTGAACCTTCTGATTTTCTCAAAAACAAAGATTCAGTCAACTCTATCATTCTTCTCCTTGCCTTTTGTTTGTTCATAAAAGAAGTATGGGCCAGGAGTGGTAGCTCATGCCTGTATTCACATCAGGAGAATTGCATGAGATCAGACTGGGTAACATAGTGAGACCTTGTCTCTACAAAAATTTAAAAAGTTAGCCAGGCATGGTGATACATGCCTGTAGACCTAGCTACTTGGAAGGCTGAGGAAGGAGGGTCATTTGAGCTCAAGAGCTTGAAACTGTGGTGAGCCATGATTGCGCCACTATACTCTAGCCTGAAAAACAGAGTGAGACACTGACTGAAGAAAAAAGAAAAGAAAAGAAAAAGAACTTATGTACAATACCCTTCAAAATGATCTAAAGAACTTCAGCTTTGTCATTCAGCCTTCAACATACTCACATTAGATTTAATTTGTATAAATGTTTTTAAGCATATCAAAATCCATCCTTATTCCTTGTAACAAAACACAAGAAAGATTACAAATTTCTTAACCTGAATTTAAGAATCTCCATGTTTAAGCCCTAAGCTGCCCCTTCAGTTGTCTCTCGCAGTAATTGTTTATACTGTTTGATCCAGCCAAGTTGACCTCTCCTTGTGTCTTTAAAACACTTTGTGTATTCCTTTCTCAAGGACATTTTGTACACTATATAATTACATGTTTTATATATGTACTATATATTAATGTGCACTGCATTATTTATATTGTATATATGACAACAGAAAGGGAGTCCCAAGTCTGTAACCTATAACACCAAAAGGTGTACATCTTATTTATTGTAAATTATCTCTCAATAAAAGATTAAAAATAAAACAAAACAATAATCTCAGTTTGACTTATATATCCCTGTCTCCTTCATTATGCTGTGGCTGATTTTTCAAAATTATAGTGTAGAAGTTGAATGGTTGAAAAACTTTGACAGTGATTTCTGTATATTCTCTGGATATTTTCTCCTAAAATGTAAAAATACAGCCAACACATCAAGTCTTCCACACTTTAGAATGTAATACTGTCTAAAAAACATGTATAATAGAATTCAGATTCCATTAAAATAAAGAATCAATTGAGTGAACCTCAATAAACTCAGGCTCCTTTTGCAAGTAAAAAAAAGAATGGTTATAGAGCACTTTCCAATCTATAATTCTTCCTCCCGAGCAACTTAACCTTTCCATGCCTCATTTTCTAACTCTTGAGGAAGAAGATAACTCTATAAAACAGTTGGAAAGTTTTTTGAAGTCTTGAAATAGAGTCCATAGAAAAGTGAAAATCATATCTGGTAGTCTGCTTTGGAAATAATGTGGTATTTAAATAAGATATAATAGTAAATTGTTCTAGTAATAATGCTCTGACATGTGGAGTTACTAATGCCAGATACATTGATATTCTTTTCTTATCTCACTTTATGTTACATTATTTTCTTTGTGAAATGGTTTTATTATTCTTCATACATTAAGTTCGAACCAGCAACCATATTTCAAGCCTTATCATTCTAAAGCAGCTATCTTTAGTGCATTTCAGATGGCATTAAGACACCAGACTGAAGTTACACTGATTTCAGTTATGCTGAATTTCCTGAGATAGCCTATCTTACTGCTGTTTAAAAATAAAATTTGGATATAAAATATGAATTCTGATTAGTCTTCCCTGCAGTCACTGCCTATATGGTTAATAGTATGATATTGCTGACAGCTGCTCAGAATACCTCATCATTTTCTATTACCAGTCCACAGACATTACTACTATTATTGCTTGAGTATGCCAAATAAATTAAGAATAAAATATTAGGTTTATGTTACTTATAGGGTTTGCTAACACCAAAAATATAATACTATTTGACTTCTGCTTTTTATAGGAAAATGACAGATGAAAGAGTAAAAAAAAAAAAAAAAACTTCTCTCTATGACCTATGTCTAATAATGATGTCAAATAAAAAAAGAAATCCAAATGTAGGTTAAGGAGACGCCTTACTCAAAAAGACTATTACACATTAAGTGAAAGGTCTGCAAAGGCATATAGAATGGCATCATGGACACTGGAGACTCTGAAAGGGAAAGATGGGAAGAGGGAGGCATGACAAATTACCCAGTGGGTACAGTGTGCACTGAAGGGGTTGATGGGTACGCATAAACTCCAGACTTCTTCAGCACTATACAAAGCAACTATGTAATAAAAAAACACTTGTACCCCTAAAGCTATTAAACTCAAAAGACCTAAACTTAAAACCTCAAACTTTAAGAATCTTAGAAACTTGCAGGAGACACCTTTATGGAACTTGGAATAGGCAACTAATTCCTGATCAAAACCCCAAAAGCCCATGCCATAAGAGATAAGGTAGACACGTGGGATCTCATCAAACTGAAAAACTTCTGCAAAGCAAAAGAAACCATCAAGAGAGTGGGGAGACAGCTTATAGAATGGGAAAAAAATATTTGTCAACTGCATATCTGACAAAGGCCTAGCATCTAAAAGGAACTCAAATGTGCCTGAAAGGAACAAAACAAACGTCCCTTTAAAAAGGGGGCAAAATACATAAATAAACATTTCTCAAAAGAAGATATACAAGCAGCCAACATACACATGAAAAAATGCTCAACCTCATTTATCATCAGAGAAAAACAAATTGAAACCACATTGAGACACCACCTAACTCCGGTAGAATGGCCATCATTAATAAAATAAAAAACAATAGATGCTGATGAGGATGTGCAGAAAAGGGAATGCTTCTGCACTGCTGGTGGGAATGCACACCAGTTCAACTTCTATGGAAAACAGTGTGCTGATTCCTAAAAGAACTAGAAATTGACTTTCCATATGACTGGGAATATACCTGGAAACTTAAATCACTCTACAAAAAAGATACCCGCACACACGTTTATTGTTTTTATTATTCACAAGAATAAAAACATGGAACCAACCACGCTGCCCATCAAAAGTGGACTGAATAAAAAAAATGTGGTACATATAATCGATGGCATGAAAAAATTATGGGCTTCTCAGCAACCCGGATGGATTTAGAGTCTATAATCCTAAGTGATCTATCACAGAAACAAAGAACTGAGTACCACATGTTCTCACTCAAAGTAGACCCTAAATATTTACCATAATACTATAAGGGAGGAATTGGCAGTAGCCGGAAACTGTCAGGGAAGGGAAGGCGGAGACATAACATCAGTAAGAATACCTGATCTCAAACCAGGTGAAGTGGGGACCAAAGGGAGGCTCAAACTTTTCCTGTATGATGACCACACATATACCTAATTCTGAATTGTACCCCACATCTTTAAAATAAAAAAAGAATTAAAGAAAAACAACTATTACATTAGGAAGAACAATCTAAATTCAGGATTTGCAAGTATCTTAGGATCAAACAGAAAAAGACTGTTCTTTACAAGAAAGGTCAAGAAGAACCTGTATGTTTTATGTATTCGGATGGTGCTGAAAAAGGGAACAAAACAAAAGGCCTTTCTGGGCAAGGGTAAGTGGCCTATGGTCGGGTTGAGTGATTTTTATTCAGAATGTTAAATCAAGAGCCCTATAAGTAGAGTTAACCACTCAACCCATATATGTATAGCCAAGGAAATATCAGGAAAGAACATTAGGCAAGAAGATAAATATCCATTTTCCTTCTAGAACTGCCCAAAATAATGTACGTGATGTTATGTAAGTCACTTAAACTCCTTGAGCCTCACTGCTAAAATCTACTGAATGAAGGTATTTGATCATCTATAGGGCTCTTTCCCCATCAAATTTAACAAAGTAAACTGAACTTGTCTTTGTAAAGATGTGGAAAAAAAGCCGGGCTCGGTGGCTCAGCCTGTAATCCCGCACCTTGGGAGGCTGAGGTGAGTGGATTGCCTGAGCCCGCGGGTTCGAGACCTGCCTGGGCAACTTGGTGAGACCTCATCTCTACAATAAATCAAAAAATTAGCCGGGTGTGGTAGCCCGCGCCTGTAGTTCCAGCTAACGGGAAGGCTGAGGCGGAAGGATCGCCAGAGCCCAGCAGGTCGAGACTGTGGTGGCCGGGAGCGGCCATTGCACTCCAGTCTGGGTGACAGAGTGAGACTCCAACTCAAAAAAAAAAAAAAAAAAAGAGATTTCTGGGGCTTTTTTTGTAAAAATGATATATTGATATATATCTCTTTTGTTGAATTTCTCATTCAGATCATTAATTGTTGTCTTGATTTCATTTAATTATCGATTTGTATTATCTTGTATCTTTCTGAGTTTCCGTAAGATCATTGTTTTGAATTCCTTTTCAGATATTACATAAATTTTTAATTCTTTGAGGAAATTACTGGAGAACTATTATGTTCCTTTGGAGGTGTCATGTTTCTTTACTATTTCATTTTTGTTGTGTCCCTGCATTAATGTCTGTGCTTCTGGTAGTGTAGTCAAGTCTTCTAAACTTTACAGTATGGTTTTCAAAGGGAAAGACTTTTACCAGCAGATGGGCCTGAGAATGCTGGTTGGTGTGGGTGTGGTGGCTCTGGTTCCATATAAGGTTATAAGTAGTCTCTGTGTAGCTTCTTCAGTTGTGATCAACATCAAAAATGACTGTGGTGCCTCAGTGATCTAGGCTGTAGAAATTTGTTGCAGTGACAGCAGCTGCATAGGTTATTAGAGTAAGAGCTTTAAGGATCCTCTTTTTCTTATCTTCCCCATGGTTGGAGTCTTAGCTGAGGAGATCTTTCTTGGTGTCAGCCTGCAGGCAGCCACAGCAACATTGGGATCCAGGACATAGGTGTTCAAAAGTAGCTGTGATGTCAGGTTCCTGGGTATTAAAGTACTGTAGCAACTGGGATTTGAGGTGCACATTTACTTTCCAGCATTAGTGGATGGAGTTCTCCCACTAATCTGGTATCTGTTTGAGCATATCTCAACAGCTACAGCTCTGAGGGGTGGGATACAGCTGTGGTTCTGACCATGCAGGGCAGGGCGCACTGGCATGGCACTAAAAAAGAAAGTGGGCTCTGGAGTCTTGGTTCCTGAGGAGCAGTGTATAACTGCAATTCACAGGACCTAGAACCAACAGGTCACAGTGGCAACTTTGTCTATACAGTGGTGATTCTGGACCCTAGAATGATGAGGCATGAAGATAGCCCAGGTTCTATGGGACAATGTGTTGCAGCAGCAAAGACATAGGAATAGCAGCTGCCTCTGTGGCTTAGACCCTGGGTGGGGAGGAGAGCAGTACAATTACTCTACTTTTGGAGAGACAGAGTGCCTCAGCAGCTCATACTATTGGAGGATAGTCATTTGGGGATTGATGAGGCCTTGTGGAGTTTAGCCTTGATGAGTTGGCAATGCTCAGCCAAGCCTCTGCTTTGCTGGTGCATGAGGCATAGCATCTGCTCAGCTCCAGAAAGCGTGGCTACATGGGTCAGCCAAGCGTCTGGATCCTGAGGGGCAACACTACCATGTCAGCTGTATCACTGGGGGTTGCAACTGCTCTGGTGCGCCAGAGGCTCAGAGCCCCTAGGGAATGCAGTGTTGCTTCTACATATTGTAAATGAAGAAATAAAACCCTCTCTATCCACAGAAAATATAATTGTCTATATAGAAAATGTCATAGAAAGCACCAAAAGCCGGGCGTGGTGGCTCAGCTTGTAATCCCGTGCCTTTGGGAGGCTGAGGTGAGTGGATTGCCTGAGCCCGCGGGTTCGAGACCCGCCTGGGCAAGCAAGACCTCATCTCTACAATAAATAAAAAAAAATAATCAGCCGGGCGTGGTAGCGCGTGCCTGTAGTTCCAGCTACTTGGAAGGCTGAGGTGGAAGGATCGCCGGAGCCCAGCAGGTCGAGGCTGCGGTGGCCGGGAGCGGCCACTGCACTCCTTTGGGGGGGACTGTGTGTGACTCCAACTCAAAAAAAAAAAAAAAAAAAAAAAGAAAAACATAAAAATAGCTGGGCATGGTTGCTCAAGCCTGTAATGCCAGCACTTTGGGAAGCTGAGGCAAGAGGACTGCCTGAGCTCAGGGGTTCAAGACCAGCCTGAGCAACATGGCAAGACCTTATCTCTACAATAAATCAAAAAATTAGCTGGGCATTGTGGCACATGCCTGTGGTTCCAGCTTGAAAGGCTTAGGCAGAGGTATCACCTGAGCCCAGTAGTTCAAGCCTGTGGTGGCCATGAGTATGCCACTGTATTCCAGCCTGGGCAACAAAGTGAGACTCTGACTCAAAAATAAATAAATAAATAAAAATTTAAAAATTGACCTAGTTTTAAATTCAAATCAATTGTAGGATTTATAGACTCAGATTGAGGACATATAAAGAATAATTGGTAGCAAAATAGGTTCATCTCGTCTTTAAAAGGTTTCAGGCCCAGGCGCGATGGCTAAAGCCTGTAATCCCAGTGCTTTGGGAGGCTGAGGCGAGAGGATTGTCTGAGTTCAGGGGTTCAAGACCAGCCTGGGCAACTTGGTGAGACCTTGTCTTTACAATAAATCACAAAAACTAGCCGGACATGGTGACGTGCATCTGTGGTTCCAGCCACTTGGAAGGCTGAGGCGGAAGGATCACCTAAGTCCAGCAGGTTGAAGCTGCTCTGGCCATGAGTGTGCTACTGCACTCCAGCCTGGGTGACAAAAGTAAGGCTCCAACTCAAAAAAAAAAAAAAAAGGTTTCAAATTAGTTTTTCTTAAATATGCCCTCCAAAGCAAGTGGAATAAAAGCAATTTGATAGAATATGCATGTGATTTTTAGATACTAATCCTGTTACTATTTACCAAGAAACAAGTTTTTATTTAGAAGAATACTTTCTTTTTTTGTTTGTTTGTTTTTGGTTTTGGTTTTGGTTTTTTTTGAGTTGAAATCTCACTCCGTCGCCCAGACTGGAGTGCAGTGGCTGCTCCCGGCCACCGCAGCCTCGACCTGCTGGGCTCTGGCGATCCTTTCGCCTCAGCCTTCCGAGTAGCTGGAACTACAGGCGCGCACTACCACACCCGGCTAATTTTTTTGATTTTTATTGTAGAGATGAGGTCTCGCCAAGTTGCCCAGGCAGGTCTCGAATCCATGGGCTCAGGCAATCCACTCACCTCAGCCTCCCAAGGCACGGGATTACAGCCGAAGCCACCGAGCCCGGCTTAGAAGAATAATTTCAATGATAAAGTTTGCCAAATGATTTTAAGCATTGAAGGATACTTCCAAGCTATTCATTCAAGCATCTTCTTAACTCTAGGTAGACTACTTCTGTGACACAGTTGTAGTGCTTAAACAGTAGAATAAAAATGAGGGTAGCTGGGTGCAGTGGCTCACGCATGTAATCCCAGCACTTTGGGAGGCTGAGCCAAGAGGACTGCCTGTGTCCAGGGGTTGGAGACCAACCTGGGCAACTTGGCAAGACCTCGCCTCTACAATAAGTCAAAAAATTAGCCATGCATGGTGGTATATGCCTGTGGTTCCAGTTACTTGGAAGACTGAGGTGGAAGGATCACCTTTAGCCCAGCAGTTTGAGGCTGCGGTGGCTGTGAGTGTGCCACTGCACTCCAGACTGGGTGACAGAGTAAGACTCCGACTCAAAAAAAAAAAGAGGGTAGACACGATTCAAAGACTGTTTCTTAGAAGTTGGATCAATGCCACTGCGTTTTTGATGACCTTGTGTGCATTCAGATCCTCCCTGCCCCCAATAGCTGTGGATGTCCATACATTTGTACATGTTTTTTCACCTGGTTTAAAAGTTTGTGGGCTTTTTTGAGATGGGTGACTTAGAAGGCATTCTGTTAGTGCCATGAATTAGCAGCTAGTTCTTTATTTATAATGTTACTTTATTTCCAAGAGTGTTTTAAGATGGCTGAGAAACAAATTAAGTGCTCAGATATTGAAACCTTAGCCTTGATCTCATTTGTCCCATTTTCCATTCAACTGATCAACCAATTGTAGTCTATCTAACTAAATTTAAAATGCCATCGAACTCACTGCAACATCAGCTGCTAGCTTTGGCCTTCTGCATATCAGATCATTAGTAAAAAAGCATAATCACTAGTCTTTTCCACCGATGTTCTGTGCCATTACTATAATTTGCTAGGGAAAAAGAAAAGAATGTCAAATATGGTTCACATTTTTTTCTAAGATCATATAGTCCCCTTAAGTAAGTACTGGTGAAACATTTATGAACCCTACTCTTTTCTCATAAGGATGCTTCTGCCACTTTTCAGACTAAAAACATCTTTAATCTACTGAGGTTTGTATAAACTGAACCCTATTTGACTTTGATGATAATTAAATGGTTAGGAAGTAGTAAACTGCATTATGGGGTACATCTCACACTGAGGTTACACAGAACATATGGTAACTGACTTTGTGCTTGGTGGACATATTTTACCCTCATAATTTATTCATTTTTTATGTAGCTAATATAGTGGGGTATGTTTTATGTAAGAGTGAAGAACAGAATAGCCTAGATCCTCACAGAGCTTAATTCTTGTGGTTGGAAAGACCAAAAACAAACAAAAAATCAGTGTAATTTTGGGTGGTAATAAGTGCTGTTATAGAAATAAACAAGATTATGTTGTCAGGTTGGGGAGGGGTACTACTTTAAATAGGATGATCAGGAAGACTTCTCTGAGGTGACCTGTATAATTTCTAAGATGATTTGTATGAAACCTGAAAATGGGTAAGGAACTCACCATTTGAGGAGATGAAGGAAGAATATTATAATTGGAAAGAACAGGAAGTAGAGAGACTGAGGTAAAATCAATTTTAGTATGTTGAAAGAGTAGACTGAGGTCAGTGTGCATTTAGCGAGCTAAGGGAGAGTAGGAATGAAATGAAGTTGAAGTTGACAGGGTGAGGACTTTGTAAGCCATTTAAAAATATTTAGATTAATATCCTGATGCTGTGAGCCTGAGCTTTAAAATACATTTTTTTTTAAAAATTAGACTTTTTAAACTTTACAGCTAACAGGAAATATAGTTAATTAAATTTTTTAACTTAAATGTCGTTTTTCTGACTCTTTTACTTTTCTTTAAATTAGAATCATCTTATTGTGAAGGTTCCCCCCTATCATGACCAACATATAACTTTGCCTGTATCTGTGGGAATATATGTAGTGACTAATGCTGGAAGATCTCATGACGTTCAGCCATTTACTTACACTCCAGACCCAGGTATGTCAACATGAAAAATTCTGAATAAAGTGAATAATTAATTTCTAGTTCTTTGGAAGAATATGAAGATGATCAGCCAACCAAAAAGAAAAAGTTATTCACTAGATGAATTGATATTAGTTTCTTTTGGAGGGGCATTATTTCCCAAGAAGACAGGTACCAAATACTGCTTTTACTCTTACATTAAGGAAATCATTTCTACCTTATACTCTAATAGTAAAAGAAAAGCTGGGAGTGCTCTGAAGTCATACTCTCTGAAGCTGTCTTCACAGGTTACTCCTAAGTAAGAATTACCATTCGTTGAGTACTTCTTAATGCAAAAAGTGAAAGTGACAACTTTGGGAAATTACTGACAGTTTAGTTTGGCTGGTTTATAGAGTGCATTTTGAAAGAGGTAAGAGATAAGCCTGGAGTAAATAAGTAATAAAATGAAAATATCAAAAACTGATTTTAAATAAATATTTTAAATATAAGTTTCAGCAGTTAGGTAAAACAAAGTGTTTTAGATATCAGAGGAACAAGAACAACTGAAATGTTAAAAGCTGGAAGATATTTGGTTATGTAGTGTCTCATGAGTTCTTGCCTGCATTCATTTAGTTGCCTGAAGAAGAAAAAAGCCTTCTCTGTTTTTCTTAATTTATCTATTTTCTTTTTAATCATGTCTTAATGTTGCAACATTGATTATTTACACTAGTTTGTTACAAAAGATATGCCACATATAGAACTAATGAAATATCTCATGGTATTTGTCTCAGATTAAAAGATTGCAAGTAAAAACTGGTCCTAAAGGGCAAACTTCAGAAATAATGTCCTAGCTTCAACAAAAGTAGGAGAAATAAGGTTGATTTATACTCAAAGACCAAGTATGTGATTGTTTTCTTTCTAGGAAGACTTCAAAAATCCAAATCAATTTGATTTAAGTTAATGGTAGTTAAAGCATTTTAGTAACTGCTTGTTACCAAATATTGATATTTAATATTTTGCAGTAGCTTGCACAAATATGGAAAGGAAGATGGTATAATTAATACATAAGAATTTGTTTCTTGATGGACTTCTGCATTAGTTGTATGGGAATAAAAGGGAAGTGTTTGTCAGGGAATAGCCTTAAAGTTTTTGCTATCCTAAAAATACTGAGATTTTTTTTTTTTTTCCTTTTTTTTTTGAGTTGGAGTCTCACTCTGTCGCCCAGACTGGAGTGCAGTGACCGCTCCCAGCCACCGGAGCCTCGACCTGCTGAGCTCCGGTGATCCTTCTGCCTCAGCCTTCCAAGTGGCTGGAACTACAGGCGCGCGCTGCCACGCCTGGCTAATTTTTTGATTTATTGTAGAGATGAGGTCTCGCCAAGTTGCCCAGGCGGGTCTCGAAACTGCGGGCTCAGGCAGTCCACTCACCTCAGCCTCCCAAGTTGCGGGATTATAGGCTGAGCCACCGAAGATTTTTTTGTTTTCATTTATTTATTTGGTCTTATTGATTAATTATAGAGAACTTCAAGACTTTGAAGTACTTAGCATCAGCATTAAGAGTCTTCATTTCTTTTTTTCTTTTTTTTTTTTTTTTTTGAGTTGGCGTCTCACTCCATCGCCCAGACTGGAGTGCAGTGGCCGCTCCTGGCCACCGCAGCCTCGACCTGCTGGGCTCCGG
>CAUYQG010138847.1:0-25733 GCA_963574415.1 Tarsius wallacei | reverse complement strand
CCTTATTGCTGTGCTGTTCGTCTATGCAAGGATGTGGTTTACAGAGAGGAGAGAAGAAAAGGAAGAACGAAATGGAAAAAGGAGAAAAAAAAGAGAAAAAAAAAGAAAAAAAAAGGAAAACAAGAAAAAGAAAAAACAAATAAGTAAACAAAACAAACAAACAAACAAACAAACAGAAAAAACCCCAGTAGGAATAGAATCAAGTCATTAAACTAACAGAACCAATCAAGCACACTCTGAGACTTTTCGTTTAAGTCCAATGTCCTTTCAGTTCTGATTTCTAGGTGTCTTCTCAGGCTGGTAAATTTGTTCACAGTTAGGGTTAGTTGCCCCTGGCCTGCTGTGAAGGGCAGTTCAGATCACCACTCAATTCCCCACTGCCCAGTTCACCATTCAAATCTGGCTTGTGTCTGTTTTTCAAGCTTATTATTCCCTTTTTGGTGTTGTTACCTTGAATCGCCAGCAGGTGGTGCTATCGCAGCCACTCATCCCAGAGGGGACGGAGCTGGAGGAAAGCCTGGACAGAGGTCGGAGATGAGAGACTGCCTCAGGGTGCATGGGAGGAGACCCACGGCCTGGCAGGACGTCACGGGTGGCTGTGGAGGAGGCAACGATCCCAGCAGATCTTGCTTACAGGGGCTTCAGAGTCTGAAGTCGTGGATCGCCTCAGGCATGGGTGGTGCCAAGTGTAATGGCTGCCCCGGAGGTGGTGGCAGCGTCTGTGGCTGTTGTGTCTGTGTCTCCAGCGGCAGACACAGGCTGTCCAGACTGCCGTGATGCTTCAGCGGTGGCAACGGCTGAGCTCCGTGTGAACAGCAGGCTGCCAATATGGGATTCGCAGCCCCCAGGGAGAGAGCCAGAGACCTTCTGCATTCTCCTTTGCAGAGGGTCTCATAGACTAGGCTGTGCTGTCGCCATCTTGGCTTGGAAAGCTTGTGTGTTCCACATTTCAATGAAGGGCATCAACCATCACCCAGGGACCAACCAGACACCAGAGCAATCCACTTGGCTGCTTTACATCATCAATCACAGCCAATTAGGCCCTAGAACCCATAGACTTAACATTCTCAATATATCTCAAATATGCACACTATTGCCCGCTACTTCTTGCCACTAGTGTTGTTCAGTCTCTGGCATCTATTCTCAGAATCAATTCACTAGCTTTCTTAAGAGGTCTCTATTTTTTTTTGTCCAATTATCTAACCCAAACTCCATGTGGCAAAAGGAAGTGAATATTCAAAAATAAAAATCTGAAACTGCTACTCCCTGTTCATAGTATAGTAAAGAATTTGTCATGAACTATGGAAGCCAGACTGCCTGGGCTTAATCCAGACTGCTCTGCCATTTATGATATTGGGCATAATATTTAATCTCTTCTTGCATCAATTTCTTTTACTGTAAAATGGGAATAATAATGATGATGCATACCTTGTTGAGTTGTAATATTAAATGAGTCAATACAGAAAAAGCATTCTATGTAAGTGCTATATTATTATTAGTTGTTCTTTATCTTTTTCCTAATTATTGTAAACTCCTCAAATAAAGCCCAAACTCTATTGCAGGGCTTCCCAGGTTATTTGTGTTCATGACACCATATACGTTGCTGGTCAAATTATTCAACATTCAGCATTTCCCACACTTACTGCATGAACTCAGGGCATAAACATTTTTATGGGTGTTATTATTTTTTATTTTTTGATTGACAAAATTGTATGTATTTATCACATGCAATATAATTTTTGAAATACATATACATTGTAAAATGACAAAGTTCAGCTAATGTTTGCATTACTTTATAGAATTATAATTTTGTGTTGAAAACACTTAGCATCTACGCTTTTAATATTTTCAAGAATGCAGTATATTGTTATTAACTACAGTCACCATGATATACAATAGATCTCTTGAACCAGTAGTTTTATTTTTAATTTGTTAAGGACCCTCTATACTGTTTTCCATAATGGCTGTATTAATATACATTCCCACCAAAAGTGTGCAGAATTCCTTTTTCTCCACATTCTTGCCAAAACTTGTGAGTTTTTTTCCTGTACTTTTTCCTAGTAGTTTCATAGTTTTAAGTCTTACATTTTGGTCTTTCATCCATTTTAAGTTGATTTTTGTATATGTATAAGATAAGGACCTAATTTCATTCTTCTGAATGTGAATTTCCAGTTTTCCCAGCAATATTTATTTAAAAGACTGGCCTTTCCCTAGTGTGTGTTCTTCTTACCTTTTTCAAAAATCTATAAATACACTGATCTATTTCTGGGCTTTCTATTCAATTCCTTTGGTCTATGTTTGTTCATTTTACTCAAGATCACTTTGGTGATGTGGGATCTTTTGTACTCAGTGCCAATTTTATATTTTTAAAAATTTCTGTGAATACTGCCATTGGTATTTTGATAGGGATTACATTAAATCTATAGATTGCCTTGACTACTGTAGACATTTTAACAATATTTTCTTTTCCAATTCATGAACAAAAAATATTTTTTTGCGTTTATTTGTGTTTTCCTCAACTATTTATTAATGTTTTGTAGTTTTGTGTTTTGTATTTCATTTCCTTGGTTAGATTTATTCCTACGTATTTTATTTTATTTTATTTTTAGTTATTGTAAATGAGATTTTCTTTTTATTTATTTTTCAGAAAGTTCACTGTTAGTGTAGAGAAACAACACTGACTTTTGTATGTTGATTTTGTATCCTGAAACTTTGCAGAATTTGTTATTAGTTCTTATATAAAAGATCTTGCCATTTACAAACAGAGACAATTTAACTTCCTCCTTTCCAATTCAGATGTCTTTTATTTCTTTCTCTTTCCTGATTTCTCTGGATAGAACTTCCACTATTATGGTGAGTAGAAGTGCTGAGAGTTGGCATCTTTGATTTATTCTGGATTTTAGAGGAAAAGTTTAAAAATTTTCCCCATTGAGTATAATGTAAGTTGTGAGTTTGTCATTTATGGCCTTTAGTGTATTGAGGTGCATTCCTTCTTTACCTAATTTATTGAGAGTCATGAAACAGTGTTGAATATTGTCAAATATTTTCTGCATCTATTGAAACGATCATCTATTTGATTTTGGTTTTTGTTCTTTATTCTGTTTATGTTTATTCTATTAATGTAATGCATTACATTTATTGATATGTATATGGTGAACCACCCTTGCATCCCTGGGATGAATCATACTTGGTCATGGTGAAGGATATTTTTAATGTGTGAATGAATTTAGCTTGCTAGTATTTTTTAAAATTTTTTTTCGATTCAAAATTTTAAAAAATTTTTATTGTAAATATGTGGGGCACATTTCAGGGTTAGGTATACAAACATTGATCATGCAGGTAACCTTGCCCATGAGGTGTGCCCCTCCCTCCCCTAGCAGTTTCTGTCAACTGCCAATCCCACCTCCCCTCCCCTGACAGTTTCCCACTACTGCTAATTGCTTTCTTATAGCATTATAATTGTTCAAGGTTCATTTATGAATGAGAACACATTGAACTCTGTTCTTTGTTTCTGTAATAAATCACTGAGTATGATCAACTCCAAATCTATCCAAGTTGTTGCAAAGTTCATATATTTGTCCTGCTTTATGGCTGCATAATATTCCATCATGTATATGTACCACATTTTTTTATCCAGTCCAGCTTTGATGAGCAACATGGTTGGTTCCATGTTTTTGCTATTGTGAACAAGCTGCAACAAACATATGTGTGCAGGTATCTAATTGGTAGAATGATTTGAGTTCCTCCGGGTATATTCCCAATAGTGGAATTGCTGGGTCATATGGAAGGTCAATTTCTAGATCTTTCAGGAATTGCCACACTGTCTTCCAAAGAGGCTGCACCAGTTTGCATTCCCACCAGCAGTGTAGAAACATTCCTTTTTCTCCACAATCTCGCCAGCATCTATTGTTGTTTGCTTTATTAATGACGGCCATTCTTACAGGGGTTAGGTGGTATCTCAGTGTGGTTTTGATGTACATTTCTCTGATGATGAGTGAGGCTGAGCACTTTTTCATGTGTCTGCGGGCTGCCAGTATATCTTCTTTTGGAGAAGTGTCTATTCATGTCTTTTGCCCACTTTTTAAAGAGGCTGTTTGTTTTTTTTTTTTCTTTCAGCACATCTGAGTTCCTTGTAGATCCTAGATGTTAGGTCTTTGTCAGATAAACAGTTGGCAAATATATTTTCCCATTCTGTGGGCTGTCCTTGATGGTTTCTTTTGCTTTGCAGAAGCTCGTTAATTTGATGAGGTCCCACTTGTCTATTTTATTTCTTAAGGTATTGGCCTTAAGGGTTCTGAATAGGAATTGATTCCCAGTTCCAATTTTCATAAGGGTGTCTCCTATGTTTTCTAAGATTCTTATAGTTTGAGGTTTTACATTCAGGTCTCTGATTCGTCAGAGTTATTAGCCAGTTGTGTTCTCTCTCTCTCTCTTTCTCTCTCTCTCTCTCTGTCTCTCTCTCTCTCTCTCTTTCTCTCTCCTTCTTATAGTATTCTTTTATGGTTTTGCTATTAGGATAATGTTGTTCTGGATATAAAATTATTTCAATTTCTCCAATGCACCTTGCTTTATTTTCTCTTTAGCCCTTTTGCCAGTTATTAATTATGTATCAAACGCTCTTTCCTATCCTCCTTCTGAAGTTTCAGTGTAGATATTTCTTCCTCTTGATAATTTGTTTAACCCCTAACCTGAGTCGGGTGTCCATCTTTAATGATGTTATGACCCCATACTTGTTCCATCCTCACCACATTTCTACAGAACATTGCAACTGACCATTTACATGTCTGTCTTCATCACTAAATGCGTAAGCACCTGGAAGATGGGAACTCTGTATTTCTTGTATTCATTTGCATAGTATTTGGTACAAAGTAAGGTTTTAACATTTATTGACTTGATTAATTGAATTAATTTAATTGTGCACTTTTTCAACTGCATAAATGTGCAAAGTCAAATGTTTATGATACCATACTGTTTTGAGTGTCAAATACAGAGAAAATAAACCACTTATTATTGAAGTTGGTAGATTGTGTTGGACATGAGATGTTGCCCCCTCTCTTCCTAATGACTTGTCATTTTTTTGTTCCAGATTCTTGAACTCATCAGTAAGAAACTAGCCATAGTTATAATTTTGGTGTGATTTTTCTCATATTCTCACTGGTCAATCATTGTGACCACAGATTTCCCCAAATTTAGTAAGAATATTATATTATAACCACTGCAATGCAAACTATCACAGCCTGGAGGTACAAAGAATACTGCAGAACTATAGTTTGAAGAGCTATGATTTATCAGTTACAGCATATTCTCTTAAATAAGCAAAAGAAACTTGTAAGATTCCTTTTAAATTCATTTACAATTCTAGAGAAATTTCCACAGATATGAATGGGGAACAGTCATAGTCATTTAATTATGCTTCTAGTATATTAAAACCGCTTTTAATGTTTGTTTGAATCATTTTTTCTTTGTTGATTGCCGATGATGATACAAGCACAGTGCTACATTATATTTTAAAGTGCAGGGAGACTTCTTCTTCAATGGTCCCAAAAGTAACAAATTAAACTACTTGAGAAGTACAATAAGTACCTCTCAGTTGTAGCAACATTTTCTGAGTTAATTTTCAAAATATTAAGCTGCTACAAGTTTTTGCTGAAATAAAAAAAAAAACATAGAATTGGATATGAACTGGTACAAATTTTTATTTGATCAAGAATAGAAAAATTTAAAATGCAGAAAAGATTGCCTCCATGCTGTCTAGAAGAATAAGTGGTTAGGAAAGACTACAGCAACTTTTCTAATAACATCCCTTGGGTTTTATGTATATTGAATGGACAAATTTTAAAAATAAAAGACCTAAAATAACAAATCAGCCTTTTTCGTTCTTCTTTACTTTCCCTGGAGTCACTTTAATTCCTTACATGCTAAGAATAACACCTCCTCCCTAAATTAATGAGGATTTTCCAAGAAGAAATATTATTTCAATTTTCTTTGTTCAATATTTATTCCTTCTATGTCATGTCAATTCCAATCCTACAAAATTCCTTTATGTCTTGTATACATGGTGATTTAATATACTTTTCAATCCATCCATCCACATCCATCCATCCATTCACTCATCTATCCATCCTTTGAATATTTAGCCAAGTCTGTGCTAACAATTTTCTGTGACCCTTAATTTCCCCTTAATGAATCATGGTTCACACCAGGAAAGCATAGGTGGGGTGATGTTTCTCTCCATCTGTTCTTTGTCATGTTAAATTTAGATATCTCTGGCAGTGCCCAGATTTGATAATGATAGATGAAGGTGTGTTATTTGTGTGCTAACAGAAAGGTATTTTATAATTCCTGCATGCAGTGAGTAATTTTCGACCCACTGCAAACTCTCTTGGTTGCAGTAAACCTTAACTATAAAACACTCAGCTGGAATTACTAACAAAAGAAACTTTCAAGTGATTTCTTTTTCTTTTTTTGGGTATCATTTGATGCATGATGTCCAGTGAGGTAGAACTTATTTTGTATTTATTAATTTATTTATTTAAATAAGAGAACTTGTATTTGAAAAATGCTTGTTTGTTTCCATTTCTAGAGATAGTACCATTCATTTTTCTTGGGGGTGAAATTTCTTTTTTTTCTAAACATTATAGTCTGGGGAGAAAGTGGACACATTTGCATAAAAAGCCCAGGGGCTTGCTCTAGTGAAAGGATAACAATTCAGACTTTTTTTTCTTTGAGTTTTTATGTTGCTAAATTATGCTTGAAGAACCTGAGGCTGTGACTGGGACCAGCTGGCAGGGGAGAAAGCATGAGTCCCTAAAGGGAGTTACCTATAAAGAAAAGAGGAATCAAGACTAATGTCCCAGACACAAAACCAACCCATAAGTTTTCATGCCAGGGGATACAAGTGAGTTGTTTCCTTCCTGATCCAGTTACTCAGGCACCATGAGTGTAGCTGAAAGCAGACAGTTCCCTAGGAGATGTTTTACATCTCATACTAGACTTCTGACCTTCCCAATTGAGGAACAATAACACAGAGACACAGAAACATCAGCTAAAGAGAATGAGGTCTTACTTTCTTCTCTAGTATAACCTTTAGCAAGCCAAAGCCACCAGATCCTGGGATTGAGACACTGACAAAAATTTAAAAAAGAAAATGGATTTCCCCCAAATGACTGGAATGAGGGCATAAAGGAATTAAATCTGAGCATAAATCAACTGTGTTCCTATTGTGTAATTAGAGAAATGACAGCACTAGTGATATACTTTATAAGAAAATTCTTAAGCTCTAATTGAGTGACTATAGATACTTGTACTATTTTGGAGCTGGAGGAAATAAAATTGATTTATGTTCAAGGAAACGCATATTTTGTCTCACGTTCATTTAAATTTTGAACTTAAAAAATTTCTGGTACAAAAACTTAGAAAGAATGATGCCTGTGGTGTCTTTGCATGTGTCGACATGGCTAGACTAGACTATATTTCTCAGAATCCCCTTCTCTGCAGGTGCCTGGATGTGGGATGAGGGGCACCAGAGATTCTTCTGTGAGATTTGGAAGGTGAAGTAAAGCTGCAGCACTTTTGTGGCTCACACAGACCTGATTGCTATCTGCTGATTTACCTCCTTGGCCTAAGGTAGCTGCTGGGCCTGCTGTTATTTCCTCTTTCCCTGGCTCCTCCTGAAGCTTTCCCAAGCCCTGGGCCAGGTATGTGCTTATATCAGTGATGAAGGGTCCAGCCATTGCAGAATACCCTTGTACTCATGAACAGAAGCAACAAGAATTGAGAGAGTTTCCATACATCCTTGTGTACTCCAGCTTGTGCTGTAGGCCCCAGCTTATTTCTGTTCTTCCTCACTTTACATCCGGCTTCCCTTCCAAACCCCAACTTCTTGTCCAACAGACATCAACTCCAGTCTCATACTTGGAGACAACAGCATTAGAGAGGCTGCCTACCCAGCTCTCAAATCTGTAATAAAGCCACATTTACTTACTGAATTGAATACACTGTCACCAGGCATCAATAGACTGAAGATTGAAGTGTCATCAACCCACATAGTGGTTACCTGGACACACGTGACAAGGTTTCTTTTCTGTGAATCTTAAAGATTTGTGTACTTAGGCAACTGCTTACTCCACTCTTCAACACTGAAGAGTCCAATTTAACAAAGGTAAAGTTTATTTTTCTGACAAAAGTGAATCCAATTCTACTTTCTCACCCCTGTTTCAAGGCACTGTCTTTTTTCATCTTTTCCCACCTTTGTTAGATAAAAAAGACCAGGACAAAAGATTTGAATATAAAATTCTAAAAAGTTAAAGCTTATCTGTTACTCACAAGATTGGATGTAGAGCTTTTATTAAACTCTATTTTTAGATGAATACCCCTTAATAAATCTCTAATGCAAGTGCAAGTGCAATTTGATGTAGTTTTCTTGTTTGGTTTTGCTTTTTTTATTATTTTTTGTTGGTGTACAAGGTTTTAAATCTCAGATACTAGTGCGTGGAAATCATCATCATGACGTAAAAAGAGAGAGAATATCCAAAAAGATAAGAATGAAAATAGAAAGTGATTGACCACTTAAATGATTATCAGTATATATAGTAAGCTTGAAATTGTAAAGTCACCTCTCTTTCCACTTTGTAAAACTACTCTGAACTCCCTCCAAAAAAATAAAAACCATAACTATACTTCAAAAGCATGTAGAAAGTGAACCCATAAGACGAGCTAAAAGTTATTTATCAAGAAAGTTAGTTCTAGTAAAGTTCTTATTAATGACATATTGATTCAGGGATTTAAAAAATTTATTGCAGGAAAAATAAAGCAAAGTGTAATTTGATGCTGGGAAGTTGAGTTCAAACAAAGCTTCCTGGTATAGCCTTTGCTAGGATCATTCTAATAAAAATGTCAAAAAACACACAAAATAGCATATATACATATATACACAAATACTTATTCATTATTTATAAATTTTACAAATACAGTTAGAAAATAGCAATATAGCAATTATAATGAAAATTAAAAGCACACATAAGTTGAATATATAAGTGCACTGTAGTCTAAGATATATCAAAACTCTCCCCATAGTCACTAATACACCTCAGAAAACAACAAAGTCCCTCCTAGTCTCTTATTTTGATGACGAGGAAACTGACAACCAAGGAAACAGAGACCTGTAGTAGTCACTGTGGTGGTCACTGCAGGAGGCCAGGGTCTCCTGACTTTTAATCCAAAGTGCTCACTTTTCACCACGGCCCTCAAGAAATGTGTCTTAGCACTGTATGATTACTTTAAAGCTGGAGTTGGGAGGAGGGAGTGCCTTTTTTCCCTCTTAGCTTAAAAAACAAACTCCACACTAAGAATATCCCTGTTGTTGGTGTGAAGGGAGTGATTTCACATTTTACAAAATAACACACACTCAGACAGGTGTTGATGGTGTTTGACACCTGCAGTCTTTGGCACCTCCCTAAGTTCAAAACCAGCTGTAACCTCTCATTTTTAAACTCTTGGAATCACCTTCCACTAATATGGCTTTTGACTGTTGCAAACAATACCTTTATTATTCGTACTGTTGGTACAGATCAATTATGTTCACATGTGATTCTCAAAAACTTCTGCAAGAATGTGTGTATGAAAGAAGAAATAGAAAAACAAAACAATTGCGTATTGTATTTTAAAGATGTGGGGCACAATTCAGAATTAGGTATACAGGTGTTCATCATACAGGTAAAGTCACACAACTGGCCAACAACAATTGAGATATGAAGGACTGTTGTAATGCTGTTCTTACACTCATGTGGTGTCATCTCCAAACACCAGGTCAGGTGACTGGGTTTCCCTCCATGAGGCTGTTGAGCATGATGGTTTGGATTCTGTCATCGAACAGTCTGGAATCAAATTCTAGCACTGCCATTTAATGGCTGTGTATTTTTGTATAGGTTCGCCACCTCTCCATGTCTCAGACCTCTTATCTTCAGAATGGAATTTGTAAGATTGTTATGAAAAGTAAATTTATGAGTAAATACTTGCAAAGTGCCTGGCACGCAGCAAGTGCTGTCTAAGCATTGCCTATTATTCTTCTCGAATCCCAGGTCTGACTCCTGTGTTCATCCCCTTTCATTTTAATACTGTTTACCAAAGTAGCCCAGTTCTAACAATCACTTGAAAGTACCTATTAAAAATATGGATCCTCAGGTCCTTGTCTTAGATATCTGATTCAGCAAGGTTAAAATGGTCATAGGTGAATGCATTTTTAATATTTCTGATGTTTCCCTCTACAACCAACCAGATGACTTTAATGATAGAACAAATATATGAAACTCTACACCAGAAGTCCTCAAATTTCAGTGCTTGTGTGAAATTATCTGTAGAGTCTTAGGAAGTCTACACGCCTAAGCCTTACCTATGGAGAGTATAATGTAAATGAAGGCTGAGACCTAGGCATCAGACATCTTTAAAATTCAGTGATCCTGATTGGCTTTGCTATCTGAGAACACCTCATTGTATCTACCTGGTAACATTCAGTATGTGCAGCCTTCAGTATGGCTAGCAGGACCTGGGTTCTCATAATCATGGCCAACATTCATGTAAAAATGCCAATGTTAATTCAAATAACAGTCATTGTTTCACTACAAAGAGGGTACCTGGATTGTGTAAATCAATGAGAAGGCTTTGTGGTTTCAGAATCAAATACTTTAGCTGTAGACTGATGGGTCTGGGTTGAAATTCTGGAAGTATTCCTCACAAAATGGACAAACTAGAACAAATTCTTGACCTTTTTTCTGCTTCTTTTTGTACTACCTTACTTTATAAATATTGTGAAGATTGAAAACGAATTGGATCCAAGAACTGTGGAGATATGGGGTGTGGTTACAATGTTGTTCCTATTCACACATGGTATGATCACCAAACACCAACTCTGGTGACCAAGTTTACCTAATAATATTAAGTAGGAGACCTTTCCCCCATACTTACTGGCCACCACATTCATGCAAACACTTTCTGGACAAAAATTAGGAGATATTGTTTAGCATAGAAAGACACCTCATACCCCAAGCCATGGGAACTGGATAATTTATGATGGCGTCAAAATGATCAATGACAGAAACTCAATTAAAACAAGCTAAACACACACACACACACACACACACACACACACACACACACACACATACACGCACACACTTACATCACTGGAAAGTCCAGGAGTTGGATGGACCTCAGGTCACACTGTCATGTCTCTTCCATAGGTCTCTCCAATATAAAAAATGCCTACATGAGATCTTCCATGCAGTAAGTTCTCAATGAATAATCACTAAATGACTTTTTAATTTATAGTACATGTTTTCTGATACATTTCCTAAAGAGCATGCATATTTCACATTTTGGATAAAATGTCTATCTAAATTTTTTATACCTTACAAAATTATTTATTTTTCTTGTTAAACTATGTTCTGGGAATTTATTTTTTATTGTAAAAGTACCAAACAAAATAAAATATACAGTTAGTTATAGCCTTACCAATCAGGTATTTTTGACATCTTGGCCTCATTTTAAAGTGAAAACATGCAAGTTTTCAAAACATTAAAGTTATGATATTTTTGTAAGTCTGAATTTTAAGGTAACTTAAAGATGAGGTACATGTTCGTGGTAGCCTTTCTCCTTCAATAGAGAGTTGTATCTCACCCATATGGAAGTGTTTGAGAAACACAAGGTAGCATTTGCTATAAAATTTGTCTCAAAATATATATAATTTTGAGTTATTAATTGACCACAATTATAACAACTGGCAATGATTCCTTCAAGTTAAACGCTGCGTCATCATCCTAGTTCTACATTCTTACATATATTTGTTCATGCATGCAGTCATTCATTCATTCAACAAACATGCATTGAACATGTAATAAGGTGTGGGAGATACAGAGCTGAATAAAACAAATGCAGAACAGGAATATTGAATCTCAAGCATGCTGGTGCGGACTTGATTAATTCAGCAAATATTTATCGAGGATTTCTCAACTTTCAAGCATTGTGTTAGGCTTTAGAGATATAGCTGCAGACAATAAAGACAGAAGCACTGTCCTTATGGAACTGAGAGGGAAATGACAGAGAAATCGAACACCTAGATAAGGAAGCAAATAAACACAATAGATTCTATGGGAGTTATGGTCATGTGACAGGGTAAGAAAAAGTAATATGTTGTGGAGATTGTTAGTGGTTATTTTTAGCGGATGAAATAGAAGAGGCCTCTAAAAATGTGATGTGTGATTTGAGAACTGAAGAAACGGAAGGGTGGGCCTAAAGCAGCCATCTGACAAGACAGGAGAAGAGTATTCTGGATAAAAGGAAGCGTATCTACAAAGACCCCTTTCCATACATGGTGGTACAGAAAACAGACAATGGTGAATACAGTGTAATAAAACAAGATGAGGGCGGGAAGAGGTGGACTCGATAAGGTATGCCTTAAGAGATCATAATGAATTTGAGGTTTACTTAGGTTAGAATGATGATATTAATGGCTAACTGTAATATATCCAATACCAGTAAGTCTCCTACATACAAACAAGTTCTGTTCTGAGAGCACATTCATAAGTCCAATTTATTCATAAGTTCAACAAAGTTAGCTTAGGTACTCAACTAACACAATCAGCGATACAGTACTATACTATAATAGATTTACAATATCTTTCACAAAAATAATTCATAAAAAACAAACAAAATATAAAGAAAACATTTTTAATCTTACAATACAGTATCTTGCATGCTTGGGACAATATACTCCAGACTTGTGAACTAACTTACATGATTGGACATGTGAATGCATGTTCACATCTTTGAAAGTTTGCAACTTGAAGGTTCATATGTAAAGAACTTACTGTAAATACATTCTGCATAAGTGTTCAAAGCAACAAGTGAAAATAGATATAAGAAACCATAAAAGATAGAAAATAGAGAATACTTTATCTTGAGAGTGTCCCTAACATTGAAAAATATATGAATATGAATTTATATGTATATGTGCATGTATATACGTAATTCTAAAACAATTTCAAAATTTCAAAAGAATAGTATACAGAACTCCCATACATCCTTTGCTTAGAGGCCTTTTACAGGTTTCTTTAACCTGTTAATTTCCTTTGATCAAAAGGAATGCAATCCAGGATCAGACATGGCACCCAGTTGTCAGCTCTCTGAGCTCCTCCAATCTGGAACAGGCCCCTAAGCTTCCCTTGATTTTCATTTTCCATGCCAGTCAATGTGTGAATGACCCTTGGTTGCTACTTCTCTGGTATTTTTTTAATGAACAGACTCATGTATGTATTTTTTAAACCACATTATCACAGACATGACATTTTGTTCTGCTGCCTACATCCTACCTCATGACTTGCAGTACAAATTTGTCCGATTTCTCGTGGTGTAAACTCTGACCACTTCATTATTAAGATGTCTGCTAATATGGTTGCCCCTATAAAGTTGATAACCCTTGTAATTTGTAATATTTTGCACTTCATTTTATTATTATTTTAGAGTTATGGGATACATATGAGGATTTACTACATAAGTAAATTGTGTGCAGGTGAGGTTTGGGCTTCCAGCAAGTCCTCGCTTCCCTAGTAGTGGACATGGTACCCAATGGGTGGTTGTGTGCCCCTTATTTTCCCTCCTTCCCTTCCCCCACTAGTAGTGTTCAGTGTCAGTTGTTCCCACTTTTGTGTTCACATGCTCAATGTTTAAAGCTTGCTTATGAGTGAGAACATGCTGTATACAGTTTTTTGTCTCTGTGAGAGTTCATTTAGAATGATGGTCTCCAGCTGCATCCATATTGCTGCAAAAAACCACGACTTTGTTTTTTTTATTACTGCATAGTATTCCATCATGTATATGTACCACATTTTCTTTATCTAGTCCACTTTTGGTGGGCATCTGAGTTGATTCATGTTTTTGCTATTGTGAATAGTACTGCAATGAGCATATGTGTGCAGGTGTCTTTTAGGTAGAGTAATTTATGCTCCTCTGGATATATTCCCAGAAATAGGATTGCTGAATTATATGGTAGCTCTGTTTTTAGTTATTTGAGAAAATGCCACTATGTTTTCACAGAAGTTGAACGGGCTTACATTCTCACCAACAGTATAGAAGTGTTCCATTTTCTCTGTAGCCATGCCTATGTGTGTGTGTGTGTGTGTGTGTGTGTGTGTGTGTGTGTGTGTGTGTATATATATATAATTTTTTTTTACTTTTTAATGATAGCCATCCTGACCGCTATGAGGTGAAATCTCACTCTAGTTTTGATTTGTATTTCCTTGATCAGTGAAGCGGAGCATATTTTTCATGTTTGTTGGCTGCTTAGATGTCTTCCTTTGAAAATTGTCTGTTCTGTTCTTTGCTCACTTTTGAATTTTTTTTTTCTGTCAATTCATTTAAGTGCCTTATAGATGTTGGATATTAGGCTTTTCTTGGCTACATAGCTTACAAATATTTTTTCCCCTTTCTGTGGGTTGTCCCTTTACTCTCTTGATAGTGTCTTTTTGCTGTGCAACAATTTTTTAGCTTGATAATGTCCCACTTGTCAATTTTATATTTTGCTGCATGTGCTTTTGAGTACTTGGCCTCAAAGATATTTCATAGAGGCTTATTAAAACAACATTTTTTATTTCTAGACACTCTATATTTTTCAAACGCCTATTTTTGATGATCTCTTTTCCTTGTTTATTTTTATTCCATCATTCATTCATTTATTTCATTAGCCATTTAATGCATAGCTAACTTAAGTACTGTATGTGATAATGTTAAAATATGAAGTTCTTGGTTACCCAAATATATTTTCTTTGTTTCTTTGATTACTTGAAATAATTATCAGTTTTTTCTTTTTTTAAAATATTTGTTCATTTTACCTTAATTTGTAAGAATTCAATATATATAAAATTTCCTAAAATATTTTTCTTCATAAGGGATTTGCATTTGCTTCTGCCTAGATTCAGGAGGCAGTACTAACCTGGAGCCACTTTTGACACAATTAAGGTATACCAACTGAATAGAAGAACTTCATAATTTGTTCTACATTTTGGTGAGAGCCAAGATTTGAGTTCAAGTGGAAACAATGATAGAGGCATTGATATATAAGAATCCTAATAGTGTTTGCTTATAGTTCATACATATCTACTTTAGTTTCAACTGCTGATTCTACCTTCCCTCCTGTAGAGATTTTTAAAATATATATGGAGCTCAGCAATAAAATAAAGTTTATGATTTTGATCATTTATTTAAGATCTACTTAATATTTAGTAGCAGAGACTTTTAAAATATCTGGCATTCCATGCTGCCTCCAACTATTTTTTCTTTGAAAAAATAAAATAAAATATTTCAGGATTGACAGAATTGCAAAATTAGGCCAAAACCTCTTTTTTCACACACAAAAAACTATTGCCTGATTATTCTTAAACCTATATGACAAAATGTTGCATACTCAAATGCTCATATGACAGCGATAAATTGACTGACATGAAACTTGTAGTTTGTGATGAGGTCCTAAGTTCAAACTTTTAAAATTGTATTTACTATTACATCTTTTCATTCCCCAATATTGTTTTAAAATAGCCAGTTTTCTATATCCTTATATATGGTACAAGCAAAACTATTGAGTTATGTCAAGTCTTATATTGACTCTGTTGGAAATGCATTTTCTAGGATCTTTTTTAGTTGCTAATGAAGCAAAGACAGCCAACCTACTCGATTCTCACCACATTTTGGTCCACAAGATGTAAGTGCTCAACTCCAGTTGATTTGGTGTCATGTCTACAGTTCAATCAAAAGTATAGATAAGGCATATATATCAGTCTATATGTTTAATATTTAGATCCTAACAGATATGGACTAAAAACTTAACTGGAAAATACACATTTTTTTCATCTGCTTTTAATCAAATGGTTTTGGGTCAAACTTATTTTAACTTTTGTTAAATTATAAGTACTTTAATTTAGTAATTTAGTATATATTTGTAATTATTGATACATGTGATGAAAGTATACATGGGTCTTATTTAGTATATATTTAGGAATGTTTTAAAATGTCATTTTGAACTGCTATATTTTATGTATTCACTACGGTGTACTATGTTCTACATAACTGGTTTTTTTTTTTCATTTTTATTTGACAGATATGGGGTACAATTCAGGGTTAGGTATACAAGTGGTCATTGTACAGGTGAAGTTTGGGCCTCCCTTTGGTCCCCACTTTACATTGTTTGAGGTCAGAAACCCTTATTGATGTTATGTCTCCCTTCCCCTCCCTTGGCAGTTTCCCACTACTGCCAGTCCCTTTCTTATAATATTACATATTTTTAAAAATTTATTGTAGAGATGAGGTCTCGTCAAGTCTCCCAAGTAGGTCTCGAACCTGCAGGCTCAGGCAATCCACTCACCTCGGCCTCCCAAAGCGTGGGATTACAGGCTGAGCCACTGAGCCCACCTGTTATATTATTATCATAAATATTCAAGGCCCGCTTATGAGTGAGAACATGTGGTGCTCTGTTCTTTGTTTCTGTGATAGATCACTAAGAACTATATCCATCCAAGTAGCTGCAAAGTCCATACTTTTGTCCTTCTTTATGGCTGTGTAATATTCCATTCTGTAAATGTACCTAATTTTCTTTATCCACTCCACTTTTGATGGGCAGCACAGTTGGTTCCATGTTTTTGCTGTAGCGAATAATGCTGCAATAAATATTTGTGTGCAGGTGTCCTTTTTGTAAAATGATTTGAGTTCTTCTGGGTATATTACCAGAAGGAGGATTTCTGGGTTGTATGGAAGGTTGATTTTTAGAATTTTTAGAAATCACCGCATTGTTTTCCACAGAGATTGTACTAGTTTACACTCCCACCAACAATGGAGAAGTGTTCCTTTTTCACTGCATCCTCTCCAGCATCTGTTGTTTTTTGAGTTATTGATGGTGGCCACATACAGAAAATTGAAACAGGATCTCTACTTACATCACACACAAAAATCAACTTTAAATGGGTCAAAAACCTGAATGTAAAACCTCAAACTATAAGAATCTTAGAAAATGCAAGAGACACTATTATGAAAATTGGAATAGGCAAACAATTACTGATCGAAAACCTGAATGCTCATGCTATAAGAGATAAGAGAAGTGGGACCTCATCAAATTGAAAAGCTTCTGCAAAGCAAAGAAACCATCAATAAAGTGGGAGACAGCCCACAGAATGGGAATAACATATTTGCCAACTGTATATCTGACAAAAGCTTAACATTGAACATCTGCAAGGAACTCAAATGTGATGAAAAGAAAAAAAACAGCCTTATTAAAAAGTGGGCAAAATATATAATGGACATTTCTCAAAAGAAGACATATGAGCAGCCAACAGATACATGACAAAATGCTCAACCTCACTAATTATCAAAAAAATACAAATTAATATCTAACTCCACTCGAGAAGTCCATATACAATTTTTAATGTCTATTTTTAAAACCCTGAGGAGACATACTATATGACTGGTCTTTGAAAAAATAAGCCATTGTTCTCATTCCTTTTTTTTTTTTTTTTGAGTCAGAATCTCACTCTGTCATCCTGGCTGGAATGCAGTAGCACACTCACAGCCACTGCAGCCTCAACCTGCTGGGCTAAGGCAATCTTTTCACCTCAGCCATCCAAGTAGCTGGAACTTCAAGCACGCGCCACCACACACAGCTAATTTTTTGATTTATTGTAGAGATATGGTTTCCCCAAGTTGCCCAGGCTGGATTTGAACCCATGAACCCAAGCAATCCTTTCACCTCAGCCCCCAAAGTGCTGGGATTATAGGCCTGAGCCACTGTGTTCAGCCTTATTGTTCTAATTCTATGGAGTTTAACAATGTTATTCAAGGTGATAAATTCCTGCTGCAATATCTCAGTTGTTGCTTATGTTAGACCCTTAATCATTCATTTTATACTCTTATGGTTGTGAGTAAAATTTTAGCTTTTCTAACTCTAATATTCAAAATGCAATTATGTGGCAGTTTGAATATTTTGAATGCATTTGGGGATTAATAACTTTGGGACTAATGGAAAAAAGTGTGTATAAATTATTAGCAAATTATAGATCTTGAGAAGAAGGAATTCATTTCTACTTCATTGCATATTATTTCTTTATTTTCTTCTGACATTCATCTGTGCTCTTTTGCTGATAATTAACTTGGTTGTTGATTATCTACCTAAAATTTTGATGGAAAATTAACTAATATGATTACACTCTGACAACAAGGATATTTACCTATTATAAATTAACTCTTACACAAGCCTAATAAATATCACAATTTACAGTGGAGTTGGAGGCACTATTTTATAGAAAAGCATAAAAAATTAATTTAAAAGTTTTTAAAAGTATAAAAAAATTAAAGTATTATTCAATTGGTTAAGTAATACATGTGTTCAATTTAATAATATTCTTTAGCTTTAAAATAGGTGAGCATCTAAAATTTATTACTCATAGAAGGTATCTTTACCCATAGTGTTACTTTCCTTTTACATATTTTTAAATTTGTCTTTCTTTTTGAAAACACATTATTTACACATTACTTTTTCTCTATCTCTGATTCTTGATATATTTCATCTCAATATCTCCTTCAACACATGCACACACACAATTTCTGTCACCATAGTTTTTTAGTACTTTTACAGCTACTATTTTTAAATAAAACCATGCTAGATGTACAGAATCTAAATATTAAATGACAGAATTTGAATGGTATCTTTTTTTAATTTAAACTTTTAAATATGTGGTGTACAATTCAGGGTTAGACATATAAATGTTCATTATGCAGGTACCCTTGTTGATGGGTGTGCTCCCCTTCCTCTGGTAGTTTCCCACTACTGCCAATACCACCCTTCCCTCTCCTGGAAGTTTCCCACTTACTGGGAGCCAGCCTTAGAGGCCTCCATGTTGACAGGGTCTGGAAGGCCGAAGACCCCAGGTTGCAGAGCAACTCTGGGCAGCTGTTGTTCCTGCTTCTCCTACCTCCACTCTCGATCTCGCCACTGGAAACCTGGAAGTTGGAAGAGGTAAAGAGTTCTATATGGGAGAAATAATTCTTACCAGATTGTAGTACTTAGTAAAGGAAGGATTTGTTTTGTTAGAAGTATACTCTTCCATTAGAGCACCCTTGGCCTTATTTTCCCTTTGTTAAGAAGGCCTGTAATTTTGGTTAGGGATTGTGACTAAGATAAATTGAGCCCAGAGAGCCTTTTGTTTTACAAACGTTGAAGCCCATTCTCCCTGACAAGGGATAATTGATGCAGATTGTAACTACCAGGTGTGACATTGTGGAAAGCGAGTCAGGCCAGCTTGCGGTTAAGAAACCTTGAGAATGTTGCTTTACCCCCGTTAATTGCAAATTGCTATGTCACAGGTATAACTTACAAAACAGGATAAAGATACATTGCCTGTCCATTTCATTAAATTGAAACTGATTGTCTTGAAAACAAAAAACATGTTTTCACCTCAAGCCAAAATCTAGGGTATAAAAGGAGTTGAAAAAGACAATAAATCGGCATTTGTCCTGCTTGCAGCAGAGTCAGGTGTCCCAAGTTTTTCTCTCTTTTGCTGACTCCGTCTCTCCTTCAGAAAATCTGGACCTGCTGGAGCTGGACTCCGGCACCCACTACTGCCAGTACTTTTCTTACAGTATTACAATAGTTGTTCAAGGTCTGCTTATGAGTGAGAATATATGATACTTGGTTCTTTGTTTCTGAGGTAGATCACTCAGTGTTATAGCCTCTAAGTCCATCCAACTTTCTGCAGAGTTCATAATTTTGTCCTTCTTTTATGGCTACGTAATATTCCATCATGTAAATATACCACATTTTTAAAAATTCAGTCCTCTTTTGATGGGCAACATGGTTGGTTCTATGTTTTTGCTATTGTGAACAATGCTGCAATAAATATGCATGAGCAGGTATCTTTTTCATAGAGTGACTTGAGCTCCTCTGGGTACATTCCCAGTAGGGGAGTTGTGGGGTCATATGGGAGGTCAATTTTTAGATCTTTTAGGAAACGCCACACTGTTTCCCACAGAGGCTGTACTAGTTTACACTCCCACAAACAGCATAGAAGTTTCCCTTTTTGCCACATCCTCTCCAGCATCTGTTGTTTTTTGTGTGTGTTATTGATGATGGCCATCCTGAATGGAGTTAGGTGGTATCTCAGTGTTGTTTTAATTTGCATTTCTTGGATGATTAGTGAAACTGAGCATTTTTTCATGTTTCTGTTGGCTGTCTGTAAGTCTTCTTTTGAGAAGTGTCTATTCATATCTTTTGTTCACTTTGTAATGGGTCTGTTTGTTTTTTTCTTGTTGGAATTATTTCCCTGAAAACCAGAACATGACAAGGATGCTCACTTTCACCCCTCCTGTTCAACATAGTATTGAAAGTCCTAACTAGGACAATCAGATAATAGACGAAAATCAGGGGTATCCAGACAGGAAAAAAAGGAAATTAAGTTATCCCTCTTTGTAGATGACATGATTATATACCTCAAAAGCCCAAAATAATTTGTCAAAAACCTCCTTACACGGATAAAGGACTTAGGCAAAGTCTCAGGGTGTAAAATGAATGATTACTTTTAAACTCACCTAAAGACTTAATAACAGTTTTAAATGGGCCATAATAAATTGATGTCTATTAATGTTCATATCTATATAGAAATCATAAATTTTCTATACAATCTATAAGGAATTTCATTTTTGCAATAAACCTAAGACTCATACTTGTTTAGAATGTTTATATGAGTTCATAAAGAAATTAACACTTATCACAATAACTTGCGTCTTAAAATACATCTTTGCTCTAGCTGAACATTTTGAAAGTCAGATTAATAAATATAAATTGCTTATTATATTTTTAAATTATAAGTTAAAGCAGTTACAGTCTAAAAGGCAGAATGGTTTCCTTGGGTTTCTTGCTTGAACCTAAGAAGGTTTTATTTTTATTGTGTTTTTCTTAGGGAATGTATCAAAATTAAAACTATCTTTAAAAACACTGAAGATGATGTTAAAGAGGAAGATCCTTGGCTTGGAATAACAAGATTTCTGGTTTTAATGAATTTGAATTAATTACCAGTTTTATGCCCTTGAAAAAGTCATTTAAACTGAGCTTAAATTTTTTATCTGTTAAAACAGTAGAAAGAGTTATATTATTTCAAGCATTTTCCGCATTATTATGTAACAATATTTGCAGAACTAAGCCCCAGAATTATAATTATTTGCATTTCAAAAAAGCATAGGTTCTAAATGTGTTAGAGTATTCAAAGAATGTGTATTTTAATGGAATAGGGTAGTATAATAATATAATATAGCTTATAATTCCAAAGCTGAGAAAAACAATGTGAAATGAATATTTATTTTTCTTTACATAATATTGTATCATTTATTGGTTGAGATCTCTTAAAAAAATTAAAACTCATTTATTAAATGTATTACCATAATTGGATCAAAAAAAATCACAAGGGAAATTTAAAAATACATCAAGATGAATACAAAATAAAGACATAACATAAAACTTATGGTATACATCTAAAAAAGGTGCTTTGAAAAAAGTATACTTGTAATCATTTCCATTAAAAAATATGTCAAATAAGTGAGTTTTCTACTTTAAGACACTGGAAAAGAAGAACAAGTTAAATAAAAAAAATCCCAGAAATTAAAAAAAAATCATAAAAACAGCCTAACCAAAGATGGGGGGAGGGGATTCAAACTTCTAAAATTAGAAAACAAATGGAGACAGTACTGTAAACCTTGTAGACATAAAATAATTATGATAGAATACTATAAAAATTGTATTCCAATAATTTAGATACTTATTTAAATAAAAAGATTTCTACAAAACAAGCTACTTAAACTGACTCAATAAGAAAATTAAAATTGGCCATGTGTGGTGGCTCAGCCTGTAATCCCAGCATTTTGGGAGGCTGAGGCAAATGGTTTTCCTGAGCCCACGGGTTCAAGACCACCAGGGCAACTAGGTGAGACCTTGTCTCTACAATAAATCAAAAATTAACCAAACGTGGTAGCATGCACCTGTAGTTCCGGCTATTTGGAAGGCTGAAGCAGAAGGATCACTGGAGCTCAGGCGGTTGAGGCTGTGGTGGCCAGTAACATGCCACTGTACTCCAGTTTTGGTGACAGAGTGAGACTCCAACTCAAAAAAAAAATTAAAATCTACATATATCTGTAATAGTTATTTAAATAGTTCCCCACCAAAAAAAAAATAAAAAAATAAAAAATAAAAAAAAAAAATCCTAGGCCTAGATAGTTTCATAAGTGAATTCTACCAAAAATGTAAAAAAAAAAAAATTAATACCATTTTTTTCAGCCTTCTCCAAAAATAGAAGAGTAAAATCTTCCTTACTCGTTTTATAAGCCAGTGCTACCATAATGCAAAAAAACACACAAAAACACTAAAAGAAAAAATTACAGACCACTGTATCTTATAAATATAGATACACAAATGATCAAAATAATACTAATAATATATATGTATAAAATTCTACACCATAACCTAGTGGGATTTATTTCAGAAATGCAGGTTTGGTTTAATGTCTGAAAATTATTAAGTAAAACACTATACTAATAGTATAAGAGAAAAATCATATAATCACTTCAATTAATGCAGAAAACATTTGATAAAATATAATGACACCTAGCAATGAAAACACCTAACAAACCAAAAGTATGAGAAAAATGTTTGTCTGATTTATTTTAATGTCTATTAAGAAACCACAGCTAACATCTTTCTTAGTGTCTTTTCCCTGAAGTTCAAAAACAAAGGAAAAATGTTTGTTGTCACCACTCTATTTTACATTGTTCTGATGATTCTAGCCAGAGAAATTAGGCAGTAAAATAAAATAAATGACATCCATGTTGGAAAGAAAAAAGGAAAAAACATATCTATTTGCACATGTCATGATCTTTGTAGAGAAAGTTCTAAAAAATCCATGAAGACATATATTTGAAAAATAAATAACTTTTGAGCAAAGTTTCAGAACACAAATTTGATATTGGTTGTATTTTTTGCATGAGAAATTAACAATTCAATAATAAAACTAAGAAAACAATTTCATTTATGGTAGCATAAAAAGAATAAAATACTTAAAAATAAATTGAACAAAAAATTACAGAATATATACTCTGAAAGTCACAAAACACTGTCAAAATAAAGTAATAAAGAACTAAACAACTGGAAAGAAACCTCATGTTCATGGCCCAGAAGATTTAACAATAATGTAATACTCCTCAAATGCACCACAATTTCAATGCAATTCCCACCAAATCTCCAAATATCTTTTTTACAGAAAATGAAAAGTTGATCTCAACAATTATATGAACCTTCAAAGGACCCAGGATAGCTTAAATCTTTAAAAAGTCACAGTTGGAGAACTCACATTTTTGAATTCCAGAACTTACTAAAAGCTATCATGATCATGAAACTCTGGTACCAGTATTAAATATGAGTGGACAACTAGATCAATATAATAGAACATAGAGTCTTAAAAGTAAACTCTCACAGTTTTGGGTCAATACTTTTTTTTTCATAATGGTGCTCACACTACTCAATGGAAAAATAATATTAATTTCCGCCACTAGTGCTCAGAAAACTACATTCAGATACAAAAAAAGAATTTGAACTCCTTTTTCAAAACACATGTAAAAGTAACTCAAAGTGTATCAGAGACCTAGAAGTAAGAAACTCTAAACTAAAACTCTCCAAAGAAAATGTAGAAATAAATATTCACAAATTCAGGTTAAGCAAAGTCTTCTTGAAAATGACACCAAAAGCACAAGAAACAAAAAATAAGTAAACAATTTTATTCAAAGTGAAAACTTTTGCACTTTCAAGAACATGAAGGAAAAAAAGTAAACCAAAAAAATGAAAGAAAATATTTGCTAATCATATATCTGTTAAGAGACATGTATCTGCGACATATAGAAACATTTTTATAACTCAATAATAAAAAGGAAAATGATCCAATTAAAAATGGGCAAAAACTTTGAGTAGATGTCTCTCAAAAGTGTACATACAAATGGCTATTTAGCACAGAAAGAGATGCCCAACATCATTAGCCAACTAGAAAATTTAAATCAAAATGAGATATTACTTCACACTAACTAGGGAGGATATAATTCAGCAGACAGGTTAGGGTTGGCAAGAGTGTTGCAGGTGGGAATGTAAAATCAATGCATCTGCACTAAAAAACATCTACTGGATGTTCATCTAATGGACAATGGTAAAACAACAATAAATAATACTTACAACAATACTGAAGAGCAGAAAAAAAAAAGGAATAATCAAGTCCTTTCCATCTTTTGTTAAATTTATTTTTAAGTATTTTACTTTTTTTGAAGCTATTGTAAATACAATTTTTTTCTTAATGACATTTTTTGATTTCTCATTGCTAAAGTATCATAAAAACAAATATTGTGTTTGTTTGTTGTTTTGTATATGTACCTTGTATGCTGTAGCCTTGCTGAACTCATTAATTAGTGCTAGTAACACTAATGTTAGTGGAGTCCTGTGGATTTTTTTATATAAAAGATCATGCATATAAAATAAACCAAAAATAAAAATAGAAATAGAAAAACAGAAAGAATTTTATTTCCTTTTGATCTGTATGCTTTTTATTTATTTGTCTTGTCTAATTGTCTTAGCTAGAACATCCAGCAAAATGACATTCTTCCTCATTTCAAATTGTAGAGAAGTCATTGACTATACATATGTTAGGAAGTTTCACTGTGGATTTTTCCCTTATGTCCTTTATCAAGTTGAAGAAGTTTCTAGTTTATTGAATTTTTTTAAATTATAAAATGTTGTTATATTTGATCAACTAATTGTTTGTGTGTCTACAGAAATGATACCATGTTTTTCCCTTTTATTGATGTTGTGCATTACAATAATTGATTTTCTTTCTTTATTTTTCTTTTTTTATTATTCAATATTATTTATTATGATATTGTGTACAAATATGCCTTGTTCAGGCACCCTTGTTGATAGGAAGTGTCTCCCCGTCCCCCGACAGATATTTACTAACATTAGTCCCATCACCCTACCCCTCCCCCCGCATAGTTTCCCACCACTGTCAGTCATCTCTTGTGGTGATATGTTGGATGATCAAGGTCTACTATATGAGTGAGAGCATGGGATACTCAGTTTTTTGTTTCTGTGAGAGGTCACTCAGTATTATAGACTCTAATTCCATCCAGGTTGCTGCAAAGTTCATGATTTTGTTCTTTTTTATGGCTGCATATTATTCCGTTGTGTATATGTACCACATTTTTTCAATCCAGTCCTCTTTTGATGGACAGCATGGCTGCTTCCAGGTTCTTGCTATTGTGAACAATGCTGCAATAAACATACATGTGCAGGTATCTTTTTTATAGAGTGATTTGAGTTCTTCAGGGTATATTCCCAGTAGGGGGATCACAGGGTCATATGGGAGGTTGGTGTTTAGAGCTTTTAGGAATCGCCACACTGCTTTCCACAGAGGTTGCACTAGTTTACACTCCCACCAACAGTGTCGAAGTGTTTTCTTTTCGCCACACCCTCTCCAGCAACTGTTATTTTTTGAGTTATTGATAATTGCCATTCTGACTGGAGTTAGGTGGTATCTCAGAGTGGTTTTGATTTGCATCTCCCTGATGATTAGTGAAGTTGAACGTATCTTCATGTGTCTGTTGGCTGCTCGGATGTCTTCCTT
>CAUYQG010138842.1:0-11198 GCA_963574415.1 Tarsius wallacei | reverse complement strand
CTCGACCTGCTGGGCTCCGGCGATCCTTCCGCCTCAGCCTTCCAAGTAGCTGGAACTACAGGCGCGCGCTATCACGCCCGGCTGATTTTTTGATTTATTGTAGAGATGAGGTCTCGCTTGCCCAGGCGGGTCTCGAACCCGCGGGCTCAGGCAATCCACTCACCTCAGCCTCCCAAAGGCGCGGGATTATAGGCTGAGCCACCGAGCCCGGCTAGAGTAGGAAGTTGTAAAAGGGTTTTTATGATAACAGAAATGCGGGTTTCAGAACACAAAAATCATGCATATAAGCACAAATATTAATCATGAGAATGCTAAAGTAAACTCTTAAAGAAAATGAAATGTCCTATCATGGAATTAGCATCTGCAAGTATCAGTTAAAATGTGGAATACTTCTATAATTCACATTCGTGGAGTTAAATTTTATACAACCATAACTCAGACTATCTGTCAACATGTAAAAATGCATGTGACATAATATGGAAAAATCAGGATACACTTTTCTTGTTCTGTGATTTTCACTAAAATACTGATATTTATGAGAAAGATTAAAGTTTATAAAAGTACTTATATTTAGGAACTATGTTATAGTAGTCAAAATGCAGGTGATTTTTTTGCTCTACTTTTTATATTTTCAATAGTATTGTTATATGGCATTTGTGGTTGGAAGAAAATTAACCACTCTTTTTAAAAAATGAAGTCTGGATTTTGAAATCTCATCATCGTTTTCTTGGTCAGTAATCCAGATATGTCTATAGGCAGAGAGTGTTAGGTGCCTTCTCTTTGGCTCCTGCTAGAGGTTGGACTTGTGTGAAAATTGGATCAATAGGAAAGTTTATTCTTTCTAATTTCCCTAAAAGATGTCTACACTCAACGCACTTTGCCTAACTTTTCATTTCACTCTCACAGTCTGGGGACTGGGCTTGGTGTCCTGTGCTGTGGTTGAGCAGTCCTGTCAGCAGTGTTACACATGGAATTGTCTCCTTCCTCTCTCTCTAGGAAGTGCATTTTCAGCTGAGCATCTCAAACTTCAACTCCAGAAGGAATCCCTAAATGAGCTGAAGAAGGAATGTACTGCAAAAAGGTAAATGCACCACTGAGGATCATTGCTATGAGTGTTCAGTTTACTGTGAGGATAGATTTGGAAAAGTAGCATTCTTTAAACACTGATGGTATTAATTTATATTTCATACACTTCAGT
Organism: Tarsius wallacei; assembly: GCA_963574415.1. Lineage (NCBI taxonomy): Eukaryota > Metazoa > Chordata > Mammalia > Primates > Tarsiidae > Tarsius > Tarsius wallacei. Next base: position 10,000 of record CAUYQG010138842.1, on the reverse strand, counting down.
GCCACATTCATTTATTCAACAAATATTCATTAAGCACCTATTCTGTGTCATGTACTGTGCTAGAAGCTAGTTATGAAAGTTCCTAGTATGTGGTCATAATGAGAAACATGAATGCTGTTCAAGTTTCCTAGGCCACAGCACCCTGGCTTAATATTTGAATCTCCTCCTCCTGTCTGCTACATGCAGTTTAGCTTATAATTTGCTTTCAGTAATTTCTCCAGACTTACTCCTGCTTCGTGTTAGCTCATTATTACCTGAAGGAGCTCCTAGCTTATCTCTCTAACATTAGTCTATCTTTCCAGTTCATCCTCCATGCTGCCATCAGACCTCTCCTCTTAAAATACCATTTTTACCTTATTTTTTGGCTTCTTAATATGGTGATTCTTTTGCCTAATTTTCAAACAGCCTTTAATAAATTGGTACTATATAACTGTGATTAATCTTAGTTGCTCCCCTAACATTCATTCAACAAATTCTGGTAGTTTTTATTTTTCCAACACATGCTCAATTCGTTGCCACCTCTGTTTTTTAGCTCACCTTCAGTCACTTCTCCTGGAAAGTTCTTTCATCTTGCAATTGTCTTCAAGAAACCTTAGCAAGTGAGGATTCAAGAATGTTAGACCTGGTATGGAGAAAAGGGAATGCTTTTACACTGTTGGTGAGAAGGCAGACTAGTTCAATCTCTATAGAAGGCAACGTGGCAATTCCTAAAAGAACTAAAAATTGATCTTCCATAAGATCCAGCAATCCCTCTGCTAGGAATATACCCAGAGGAACATAAATCATTCTGCCACAAAGACACCTGCATATGTACTATTCACAATAGCAAAACCATGGAACCAACTCTACTGCACATTGAAAGTGGATTGGATAAAGAAAACTTGGTATATGTACAGAGTGGAGTATTACACAGCCATAAAGAAGAACAAAATTATGGAATCTGAAGCAAATTGGATGGAGTTGGAGACCATCATACTTAGTGTTCTATCACAGAAACAAAGAACTGAATACCACATGTTCTCACTCATAAATGGAACCTGAACATTAATCACTTTAGCACAAGGGAGGGATTGGCAGTCACTGGCCACTGCCAGGGGAGGGGAGGGGCACTTAACAACATAAAGGGTACCTAATACTATACCACAGGGAATAAGGGCCAGTTGGAGGGCCAAACTTTACCTTCATGCAGCCTACTTGTGTAATTAATCCTTACTTGTACCCCACATCTCTATAATAAAATTTATAGTTTAAAAAAAAAAGAATGTTAGACCTGGAAAGAATACAGAGATTATCCATTCTAATTCCCTCAGTTTGCAGATAGGAAAGCAAGACTGTGGGAAGTCACTATTTATCCAGCTCACTAGCAAAACCAGGACTGGACTCCATTATATCCTAAGTGCTGTTTTAGATAGGAAAAACAAAAGTGTTTTTCTTACTCTCGCATGCCACTCAACCCAACACTTTTGACACTAGGTCCTTCAGCAGACACTCATTGTATGTCTTATGATTTAATTCATTTTGGATACTACCTGGAGAGTCTCAAGTCCTACAGGTTAAGTGCTTAGTCCCACGGGACCGCTCTCCCACCATATCAGATGTCAATTGTGAGCCCCAGGTCATGACCTGTGCTGCCGATTGACCTGCTTAGAATAGGGGGTCCCATAATCCCTGCCTTGGGTTTGATTAATTTGCTAGAGTGGCTCACAGAGCTCAGGGAAGCATTTACTTAATATTTACTTGTTTATGGTAAAGGATATTACAGAGGATACAGCCAAACAAACAGCTAGATGGAAGAGATGCATGGGGCAAGAAATAGGGGAGGGGCACAGAACTTCCATAACTTCCGTGCCTTCTCTGTGTACCCCTCCTCCAAGTGCCTCCAGTCTGGGAGCTAGCCAAATCTCGTGGTTCAAAAGTCTTGAGAGTTTTTGATCTCCAGCCCTCCACCAGCCCTCTTCTCACAGGTTCGTGTGTGGGGCTGCAAATTCCGGCCCTGTAATTGTTTTGCTTCTCTAGTGGCCAGTTCCATCCTGAGACTGTCTAGGAGTCCGACCCTAGATCATTTCATTAGCATAAACTCTGGCATGATCCAAAGGTGCTCATAATGAATAGCAAAAGACACACTAATCCCTCAGGAAATTTTAAGGGGTTTAGATACTCCTTGCTAGGAATCAGGAACAAAACCCATATATATGTCATATGACAAATGCTCTTTGCATTATACAACTTCTTAATTCCACTCTGACCTACAGTTTCTCCTAAATTCCTCTTGTTCTTAAATTGTTGACACAGTTAAGCAGGTAGTTTATTTTATGGGTATCTTATCGGTTGCTCATATTTCTTAAATAGTTTAAGAGAAGAGCTGGGTCATCTCTTGCTACAGCTTTTTATTTTGCTATTTTTCTTACTTTGGAACTGGTTGTTTTTTGAGATAATTTTCATGTGAAAGAATATTTTTGAGGAAATACCATATGGATCTTTCCTGAAGTCAAATTAGCCTCATTAAATATTGGCTGTGAAATCTTGGTCAGATTACTCAGCTTCTCTAAATCTTGTTTCCTTGTTTATAAATGGGTATACTCATATCAGCCTACTAGAGTTGTAACAATTAAATAGAGCCATTTGTAGGTGCTCAGTGAATGATTATCTGTTTCCATTGCATCTCTCATCAAGGTGCAAGGCGTACACAGTGGCCTTGGTTAGCTTGAATGAAACTACTTGGAGGTAGTTCAGGATTCATGGTAGCTACTGTTCTTGCCTCTACTTCTGGATTTCTGTGGCCTACTACAGACCATTTAATCTTTAATTATGTGGCAATAAGTGTTAGAAAACATGAAAGCATATTTCTTAAATAAATGTACTTTTTTCTTTCCTCATTAGAGAACTCTTTCTGAAGACCAATGCTCAATTGACAATTCGTTGCAGGCAGTTACTCTCTGAGCTTTCCTACATTTACCCTATTGATTTGGTAAGTTTTAAGCTTTGCATTTTCTGAAATAATTTTTCTTTTTGAAAAGATAATTTTTATTTGAAATTTGCTCTCAGTGAAAAAACTCATTGCTCTCGTCGTAATCACATGCACTGTCATCATTCTTTCAGGAGCTAATACCTATTTTAAAAGTAGATTAAGACTTGATTGGCCTTAGGTTCCACAGTTTTAGTTTTTATATCAATTTGATGGTAGGAAGCACCCATCATCTGAAAGAATATCAAGTCATTTTTTATTTCTTTAGGATCCTTTTACTCAATCAAATTATCCCCTCTCACTACTTCTGACACATATATGCAGATATGTGTACACCACTTTTAAAATATAATTGTTGTGCAGGGAAGCAGACTCATGCCTACAATCCCAGCACTTTGGGAGGCTGAGGCAGAAGGATTGCTTGAGCCCAGGAGTTTGAGACCAGCCTAAGCAACATAGTGAGACCTCATCTCTACAAGAAATCAAAAGATTTAGCTAGGCATGGTCGTGTACTAGCTACTTAGGAGTAGCTACTTAGGAGGCTGAACCTAGGAGATTGAGTGTAGTCCTGGCTACTTAGGAGGCTGTGCCCAGGAGATTGAGACTGTAGTAAGCCATGAGCGTGCCACTGCACTCCAGCCACGGTGACAGAGTGAGACCCCAACTCAAAGAAAGAAAAACATATAATTGCTAATTATACATTTATTAGTGTTACTTAAGATAGTCCTGGGGTAACTGTCAGGATGTTAAGTTTTTGAACCTAATCTAATGTCTTAGAATAAATGCAAAAAGTAAAACTTCTGTAAAGATGGATTAGTATTCTTCTTCAGAGAACCAAATCTGCTAAATTTGATGGATTTCTTTTTAATGAAAAGAGGTTTAAAAGACTAATTTTAAGAGAAGGAAGTTAATAGGATTCCAGTTTGCTTCCAGAATCTTATTAAATCATTTATAGATGTGGCTTAGCCAAAGATATTTTTATGATGATAACTTTACATGGCTTTTTCCTTGGACATGATGGCCTAGATGTTTTTATTATAGAAAATTTCAAGTGTATGTGTATGTATGAGAGAGTATAATGAATCATCTTGTATTCATTATCCAGCTTTAACAATTAGGATAATATTTTGGGTTTAGGATGGTATTATTGTCTTTGTGTCAACAACAACCTGCTGAGTTCTTTGAAATTTGACTTAGAGTTTATTTACTTTAAATATAAGAAGAATTAATTTCATTCTTTGGTTAAATTCACAGAATGAGCATAAGGATTACTTTGTATGTGGTGTCAAGTTGCCGAATTCTGAGGACTTCCAAGGTATTTTCTTTGTTTACTTCAAAAGATGTGGTGTATATAATATATATATATGGGAAGAGAGTTGTCTTGAAATGTTGGTTGCCTAGCACTTTATCCAGAAGGATTTTGTACCTTCTATCCCTTCCCAGTTGCAAGTATATAGGTTAGATTCCCTGATGGGAGACATAAGAGAATGTTTGGTCTGATCATAGAAAAATAATTATTGAACTTTATATTTGAAATTTAAAAGAAAATAGTTTTTAAATGTGCTTTAAGCAAATCAGGAAGTAGGGTTTTTAAGAATTATTAATAATCTCCCTATCCTTATGGTTTGATTTTTTTGTTTTGGTTGGGAGCAGAGGAACACTAAACACTAATCTGTTTTTTTATTATTTAGAAAGTCACATTCTTGTTGACCTGAAAAGTGTCTGAAAATTTAATTTGGCACCACTCCCACTATTACAGGTTTAATTTGTTATACCATTATTTCTCTTCTAACAAAAAAATTACATTAAAGGTATTATAGAATATTATTTGTAATAATTTCTACATTTTAAAATCTTTTGTTTTTCCTACAGACATTTACAGATATTCCAAAGAATCATTTTCTTTGGTATATTGGTAAACAGATTGTTTTTATTGTTAACAAAGTTATTTTCCCTTAGCCTGAATGATACTTTGAGGCCTACAATATTGTGATATATTTATAGATTATTACCAAAACCAGAATATTATCTATTTGAAAAGAAGTTATTCAAGAAGAGAGCATTGCTAGTTTTGATCGGGACTTTCTTCTGGTTTTCAAAAAGAAACGATTGTTATTGGTGGTCCTTTAACACTTAATACTATTTTAATCCATTACGTCCTTGGGCCCTTATCAGTAAGTTGTTGGGCAAGATAAAAAGAAAGCCATAAACCAGGAGTTGGAAAACCCGTGTTCAAGTTCTAGCTCCTCTTCTGTAAACCATATAATTTGGAGCAAGTCATGTGACCTTTGAGTTGATTTCCTAATTGATAGTATGAACATATTAATTTATGTCCTACCTGTTTTACAAGATTGTTGTGAGGATTAAGTGAGGCATACCATTATCTATAAAAGTATGAGATTTTGCCTTGTCTTTCATTCTCACAAAAACAAACAAAGGAGCCCTATCAGGAAAGTGATACTCATTGACCTGCTTGAGACCACAAAGCTATGTAATAATATAACTGGGATTTGTCTAGTTTCCATTTCATAGTGCTCCCTCAAATCTCTATAATATAGTCACAAAAATGTGCTTGTGTTTGATGTCTTGAAGCTACTGCACATATGTGCATCCAATCATTGAATAAACGTATTGAGCCCTTTGAGTCCTGTGACAGGTTTGGGATACAGAATGCCATCCTTTGAAAAAACACCTATTGGACACCTATATGCCAAGCACTGTGCTGGGTTTTGAGGATACAAGGATGAAGAAAACAAACATGTTCTCTTCTTCCATGGTGTTTATTGAGGGAGACAGCCAATAAACAAGACAATAAGTAATTAGCAAGTATTTGGTAAAGGAATACACTATGGTAGAGAATAAAGGAAACTACTTTAGATAAAGCTGTCACAGATGACAGAGAAGGGGCAGTGAGTACTAAGGTCCTGATGCAGGAGGAATAGGCTTGGCATATCTGGGAAAGCTCAGGGTTGGGAGATGGGAGAAAAGACTTGTATTTTGGGTAAATCACATAATCTCTGAGCTTAATTTCTTTAGTTATAAAATGAGCTAATATCTGTATCTCTAACTTGTGATGATCAAATGAGAAAACATTTGAAAAAGCTTCTTGAGTATGAAGGGGACCCCCAACAACCAGAATTTATTGATTAAAAAATTGTGTATTTATTCTTACATGTTTAAACTTCCAGTCACCTTCAAAATACCCTCCATTTGATGCAGTACACCTGTGGAGACACTTTTTCCACTGCCCAGAACAGTTTTTAAGCTTACCAATTTTGATGCCTTTTAGTGCTTCTGCTGTTTTTTGTTTTACCTCTTCCACATCAGCAAAACGTTTCCCTTTGAGGACTTTTTTCTTCCAAGGCAACAAAAAAAGCTGCTCAGGGTGAGATTGGGTGAACAGGGAGGGTGGGGCATGGGACACATGCTGTTTTGGGTCAAAATTTGCTTGAACACTCAGTGCAGTGTGGGCAGTTGCACTCGTAAATCACCCATCATGAAATGGGCAATCGCATTAAAAGAATCTCCAAAAAAAATTCACTGAAGCCGAAGGCAGCCTCTCATATCAATGCTAGCTAGTACACTGATGCTGTTGGGTTCCTAGAACACTTACCTAGCAGGGGAAGCATGTGCTACACGGGGCCCACCCTCCAAAAGATAATTCCAGTTTTCTGGGAGTCCCCCCTCATACAAGGTACTCAATAAATATAATTGGAATTAGTTGCAAAAGAGAGAGGACAGAAGGAAGGACAGGAAAGACCTGACCTGCGCAGCTGAGCATAGTGAACAAGGGGAAGAGTTATATCCGAGAAGGTGGGGAGGGCAGCCAGGGCTTTGAGGCTACTGTGAAGAGTTGGTATTTTATTCTTGGGGAACCAAGAAATGCCTGAAGGGCTTCAAGAAGAGGGATGGCATGAGCTGAGTTAGGCTTTTCAAAGTCACTCTGGCTGCTAATTGCAAAATGGGTTGAAGGAAGGCAAGCAGAAATATCAGGAGTGGCAAGGCAGTCTGTTACCTTAGTTTCCTCTGGATGTTTCTTGATTTTGTATACTTTTCTTTGTAAGTTCCTTGTTTCCTAGTTTTTCATAGCACTTAGAGTGCCTATTAAGCTGAATATATTCTCTCTACCCTTTGAAAAATTAGTGTAGCTTCTTAATGCTGTTGCTGAAAGAGGAAATGTGAGATAAAACGACAGAAATGTTTATTTTTCCTCTAAGGTGTTATTCACTCTCCATGACCAGAAACTTTAAGAATCAGAAACTTTAAGAAGCACATATTGGAGTATTGGACTTTAAAAATCTTATGTTTGCATTCTACAAGGCATGTCCATATACTAAGTGTATTGAGGGCCATGTCACATCTTCTGCTGTGTCTGGTGCTGAGAGTATGCAGAGATGATGAAGACACTGATCCTACCACCATGAGATTACAGTCCATTTGAGGGGGTCGGAATTGGAGTCAAGCCAATCAAGAAATATTTATAACCAGGTGCAGTGTCTCATGCCTGTAATTCTAGCACTTTGGGAGGCTGAGGCGAGAGGAGGATTGCCTGAGCTCAGGGGTTGGAGACCAGCCTGAGCAACTTGGCAAGACCTTGTCTCTACAATCGATCAAAAAAATTAGCCAGACATGGTGATGCATGCGTGCCTGTGGTTCCAGCTACTTGGAAGGCTGAGGTGGAAGAATCACCTGAGCTCTGCAGATCGAGGCTGCGGTGGCTGTGAGTGTGCCACTGCACTCCAGCCTGGGCGACAGAGTGAGACTTTGACTCAAAAAAAAAAAAGAAAGAAAAATATTTATTGAATTCATGCTTTGTATCAGCTGCTTAGAGGTTTATACCAGGTACAAGGAACTCAAAGAAGCAGAAATACTCAGAACTATCAGGAAAACCTTTAAAGGGAAGATGATGCTTGCACTGCCTTAAAAGATGACATGGTGTTTCCCTGTAGAAAGAAATGGAGGACATTTTAGGTTGGGAAGTAGAAATATGGCAGCATGGAATATCACACACGACGTTGTCACATTTATAACTTTAATTCTCACAGCTATGAGAATTAATTCCTTCTGTGAGGAAAGGAGTTACCCTCAATTTTTTTTTAATAAGAAGATTGAGACTCAGATTAGTTTTTCCAAGAAGTCATATTAGTCAATGGTAAAGCTAAGGTTATCCCTGGTCTGCCTGATTCTCAGGCTCATGTTCTTCTTGCCATGATGTGATTTTCTCCCTTGCTTTGAATAATAACCTCTCTAAACCTCTGACAACCTTTTAACATTCCGTGCCAGCTGCTTTCTGGGAGAGATGCTAGTGAGGAACTGCAAACTAGTTATCCTATGATATTCATGAGACTTTGCTGGAATAGACTTTTTGTATTGCATGGGTTGATACTGTTTGGGAAAACCCCATGGTGCCCAAGCTTTATTGTATTTTTCTAAATGGGTAAGTTACTGTTAGAGTATGCCAAAGAAACCTGGACAAAATGGGTGAAAATTGTACAATGAAGGGTGTTCATCTGAGTTCCATCGACTGAGACATTTAGCTTAAAAAAATGTTTGTGCGTGTGTGTTTTTAAGTAATCCATAACACGAGAGCCTTTTGTGGTAATGAGACCCAGATTTCCTTCTGTGTCTGTATCCCTTTATGCAGGCATGATTTCTTGGAAAGGAGAGTCCATATGTCAAACAGTATCTCATTGAGAACATGGAATGATTCCATAGATGCTGTGGCAGTGATTAGAGTCTTAAATATTTTGTCCTGTCTGGATCAGTGGGTCCTTGATTCCTTAACAAATCAGCTGCCTCAGTGATTGGGAAGGCAGGATGGTAAGAGCTTTTAGATCACTTATTGTACTTGGATGCATTTGAATATTAATAGTTTGTCCAACATGTAAATCAAAGGAGTATTTTAATTAATTTATAATGTTGTCATGGCCATTGTGTGTTTGTGGAATTTATTGCTATAAAAATTACACAAAAGCTGCAGCCTTGAGTGGCTACCTACGTTTAAAAAACAAATCAGAAATATTTATAATGGAGAAACTGCAGGTTTTAATTTTATTGTTAAGCCTCTTATAACTTTCTTTGCATTAGTGTATTTTTCTTATATCTGAATTTTACAGTTCATTTTGGTTTCTCCCTGGACCCTCTACTCCCCCTTCAACTTCTTACTAACAAAACTATCAGCTGTGACCTTTCTAACCCCCAGAACAGCATAGGGAACACAAGCCTCTGCTCTGCATTAGGTGTGAGGGACGTCATTAATGCTTACTGGAAAAGCACACCCCAGAGAGCTGGGTTTTGGCTTTGGCAGGTAAAAAATCTTTCAGATCTTGGAATGCTGGAAACCTGAAACCTTTTGGTTTTTGAGCTAAAGTGATTGGCAACAGAATGTGACATCTGAGGTTGCATGGCCTGCAATAGCCATAATTAACCACATGAGCTCACATTTTCCCACTGGAGTTTCAGTGGTCTGGGGGTGATGAAAGTGACTTCCCTACCAGGAGGTGGTTTTCCTTTTGAGGGTATTGGAATACCCTTGGGCCCTATAATGCTTCACCCGTAGTCCTTTTAAAATGCTTTTTAATATAAAGCTTCAATATTGGAAACCCAACACCACGGTGTTTAACACTGAGCCTGTGATGGAGCACTATGGCTCGGAATGGGAGACAGCCTAGACTTGTTCATAGATGGAGTAGGGAGACATGTGGTGGCAAGAGTGGTGAGTGTGAATAACCCAGATCAGCGCTGTTTTCCAATAGTACTCCATTTTCAGGGTGTGCTGTTTCTTTTTGGTTTTTTATATCTGAGTGTAGGCTTCTCTAGAGATACCTTTTATCTTTAAATTTGAGCAAATTGTTCATTGGTGAGAGGTGAGGTTAAAAAACTCATTTTTGAGCCTGGCTCGGTGGCTCAGCCTGTAATCCTGCGCCTTGGGAGGCTGAGGTGAGTGGATTTTCTGAGCCCGCGGGTTCAAGACCCACCTGGGCAGGCGAAACCTCATCTCTACAATAAATCAAAAAAATTAGCCGGGCATGGTAG
>CAUYQG010138836.1:0-26660 GCA_963574415.1 Tarsius wallacei | reverse complement strand
AGGCCACTTACCATGAACAGACTTGCAGGACTGGAAATTGCTCTGAGCGAGTGAATGAGTGTTGAGTACATGTGAAGGCCTGGAGCATTACCGTACACCACTGAGACTTTAGAAACACGGTACCCTTAGGTTACACTAAATTTGTTTTTAAAATTTTCCTTCTTCAATAATAAATTGACTTTAGCTTACTGTAACTTTTTTTTACTTGATATACTTTTTTTTTTTTTTTTTTAGTTGGAGTCTCACACAGTCGCCCAGACTGGAGTGCAGTGGCCGCTCCCGGCCACCGCAGCCTCGACCTGCTGGGCTCCGGAGACCCTTTCGCCTCCGCCTTCCGAGTAGCTGGAACTACAGGCACGCGCTACCATGCCCAGCTAGTTTTTGATTTATTGTAGAGATGAGGTCTCGCCAAGTTGCCCAGGCGGGTCTCGAACCTGTGGGCTCAGGCAATTCACTCACCTCGGCCTCCCAAAGCGCAGGATTACAGGCTGAGCCACCGAGCCCGGTCTCTTGATATACTTTTTAATTTGCTTTAACTTTCTGAATCTTGTAATAACATTTAGTTTAAAATACAAACGCAATGGACAGCTGCATAAAAATATTTTTTTATATATTCTTATTCTATTAAGCTTTTTTCCACTAAAAAATTTGGTTTTTACTTTTAAAGTTGTTTTGCTAAAAATGAAGACACAAACACACACATGAGCTTAGGCTTCTACAGGGTCAGGGTCATTAATATCACTGTTTTCCATCTTCACATCTCATCTCACCAGAAGGTCTTCAGGGGCAGTAACACACATGGAGCTGTCATCTCCCTAATAATAATGCCTTCCTCTGGAATACATCCTGAAGGACCTGCTTGAGACTGTTCTATAGCTAACATTTCTTTTTTATAAGTAGAAGGTTTACACTCTAAAATAACAATAAAATGTATAGTATAGGAATACATAAACCAGTAACATAGTTGTTTATCATCGTTATCAAGTAATATGCAGCTTACACAATTATAGGTGCTAGACTTTTATATGAGTGGCAGTGCAGTAGCTTTGTTTACACAGCATCACTGCAAACACGTGAGTCTTGCCCTGTGCGATGACATTACCACAGCTATCATGTCCCTAGGGGATAGAAAATTTTCAGTTCCATTATAATCTCATGGGACCACTGTGTGTATAGGGTCCATTATCAACCAGAATGTCATCATGTGACACGTGAATACACTGGACATTTGTAGCAGCAGAATCCAATTCCCTCCTTCCTGGCCCATCAGAAAAATGAGCTCAGAATTTACCACCATCACCTTTCTGTTGGTTTAAAGAATGGTTTTGTAGGGAACTTCCTCTAAGTCTTCTGTTCTTCAGGTATATATTGCAAAGATGGAACAGTCTGAGAAAGGGCAAAGATCAAAGCATTTTTGAACAGGCCACAGAGAAAGTGAATTTTTTCTGAGGCAACCAAGGTTGAAAATGTTAGAAAAAACTTATAGAATTAGCACTAGACTGTTAGAATCAAAGATATTAGTAAGGTGTTGGCATGATCTTCATAGGATTCTTGGGCAACATTATTAACAGACCAAATCATGGCCACCAAAGCTGAATCTGGTTTGTTCAGGGGGTCACCACAATGGCTTCATCCATGTAGTTACAGAAGTTATTAACAAATGATTTCAGAAACTCTGTTACCAGTTTTTCTGGGAAGCTCCTAATTTCAAATTTTTATTGCCGTCTACCTCCAGTCAATTATTTCCTGTCTCTGGGCACCAATTTCCTCCTCTATAAAATGAAAGTGTTAACTAAATTATTTCAAACATACCATCCCCCTTTTAATACTCAAGGAGGCCTATAACTCATCTTTCAGGCATATTGTTTTTATTTTTAAAGCAAAAAAAATTAATTACGCAGGTAATAAATACGTTTTTTGTAAAAGAAAAAAAATTGCACTCAACTTTATCACTCCCCATCCCAGTTTCCTCCCTCTCTCTTCTAACCATCATAAGTTTGCCAATTTAAAAAAAACAAAAACAAAAAATCCTTTAGTTACATATATTCGCTCATGGAATATATACAGCCCTATTTAACGTGTATGTTTTCACACGAATGATACACCATGAAACATATAGTTCTGTGATTTGCTTCTTGTTCGTTCCACACTATTCACAAAATGCTTTCCTCATTCATGCTTGTAGACCTACCTTGTTCTGGAATATGGATGTAGTCTATGTTGAGCCATGCAATGTGCATTCATTGTGTCTACTGACTATCTTTTAAAATGCCTCCTTATGCTCACATAGAAATGTGTGCTGAAGAAGACAGTGCAAAGTGAACTTACTGGTTCATGAATGAAAATCCTTTAATTTTAGCGCATACCAAGTTGTCCTCTCAAGTGGCTATTGCAGTTGATACTATAAGAGTTCACAAGTTTCCTCTTCTCATGGGGAAGACTCTTGCTCATATCAACCTTTAAATCCCTTTGCCAGCCAGATGGATGGAAAATGGTATCTCATTGTGGTGTGACCCTGATTACTGGAGACATTGAGAACCTTTTCACATGTGACCTCTTCAGATTTCGGTTTACGTATGGTGTCCACTCAGGGCATACTGGGTATAGTCTCAGAAGGTCTGAATTCAAATCCTGTGTGTGGCCTTAATAGCTGGGCCAGATCACTGAACCTCTCTGCCCACAGTTTCCTCAGCAGTAAGAGGAAAATAAAGATGCCTGTTCTGCCTCAGGAGCAAAAATTGACTGAATCCTTCCCAGACGCTTCTCTAGGGTAAGATTGTGAAGGACCATGCCCCTGTATCAGGCAGAGTCAGATCAGAGGAACAGAATCACTACAGTGATATAAAATAAAGCACTCATTCTGAGAATTTGATCTTACAGAAAATGACAGGTGATGATTGTCTATGTAGGTCATAATGCTGATGTGTGTGTGCTGGTCCCAAAGTCAGCAGGGCAGGTAGCTGGAAAAGAAAGATGAACGTGAAGTGGAAGAGTTCAGGGACAAACTGGAACCCATGATGATAAGCTAGAAACCACGAGAACTGCCTGAAACCAGCACCGGTCTCAGCAAACATCCAAATCAAATGTGACTCTGGCTCCTTTCTCATCACAGAGATAAATACGCACTTGGCCCAGGAGCTGGAGAAGCTGAAGGAAAACCCAGTGGACCTGAAGAATCTACCAACAAGGAGACTGCACCAGAATCCCCTCACGTCCAGCTCTCAGGCCTTGAGAAGCGAGCCAACCTGGAGTCATGCAGGTGGAGAGTTCTGGGAGACATCACCTCACCAAAGAGCACCCACCTACAAACCCACTGGGGTAACTCCAGGAAATAAAGACAAACATGAAACATTCTAGTTGAGGACCCTTGATCGATGTGTGCAATCCATGCACATCCTGGTCATTCCATTTGACAGTCTATGGGGAGTGAGGTCGAGGGTGAGTGGCCATCATCTCCCATGCATTAGAAGGTAGAAGGATAAACCAGATCTTAGGAGGGAAGAGGTTGAAAACACAGCCTTAAATAAAATCTGGGGACCTACAGGCTGCTTTGTGGGGAAAACAGGAGAGAGCTGGACCTACATGCCTTGCCTGTAGGTTCCAGGTACATGTAAGTGCCTGGAGAATCCAGACTTTGACCAGTGAAGTGCACCTTTGTCTTTTCAAACAGTCCAGTTTTACAGGCAAAGAATAAGAAAGTGAGGATCATATTAGCACTACACTAATTATGAACTGGAATGTGTCAGCCAGGAGTGAGTTATAAGCTGGCCAGGGCTTGCAGACTATAGTTAGATATTTAATAAAGTTCAGGCATGCAGCTGCAAGAACTTCTGGAGGCTTGCCACCTTTTATTATGGTGGCGCCAGCAACAGGCTTGTAGCTGAGGGTCTGTCAGCCTTTCCATTAGAAACTCTGTCTTTTCGGGATTCTCCAGCTCTCCCCTTTTAAATCACATAAAGCAAAAACTTGCACATAGCTGGTCAAAACTGAGGACATTTTGTGGTGGTTGTAGTTATTATTGTTTTATTTTGTCTTTTAGATTTGAAGAACCTTCACTGGTTCTGCCACTTACTGTACTTTAAAAAAAAAAAAAAAACAGAAAAGACAAACTTAATAAAAAGGTGTCAGTCTGGTTACAATTTTTCCTATTCTGGAACTATTCTGAAAAAGGAAAATATACTCCCTACAGATGAAGTTTTGCCTAAAAGATGAAATCTGTCTGTAGACAAGTTCAAAGATAGCCAAAGATGTGGAAATCCGACTTTCCATTTCTTAACTTGGTATGAAATTGTTAGCCTGATAATGCAAAAGAAATAGGGAATAGTTTTATGCTTCAATATATATTCTTAAGAAGCAGTCTTCCATTGGAAAAATCTCATATATAATTTAAGAATACTGAATTAAACAAGAGAACTTGCAAAAATTCCTCAGTTCTGATTGTAAGATACAATGTGGATTTAATAACAGCTATTCATAAGAAAAAGAAAGAGAGCAAATAAGGGAGGGAGGGATAGAAAATTACCTTTACAAATGTACTCAGTGGTATTAAGATGCATCCCAATTTTACAAGAAAGAAATACACACACACACACACACACACACACACACACACTCACTCACGAGGAGGACCCAAAAAACCCAGAATTATCTTTTGGAGGGTGGCCTCTTGTAGTATAGCTTTCCCCTGCTACATAAATGTTCTAGGAACCCACTAGATTCAGTAAAAACAATTTTTTCTTTAGGAAAGAGGATTCTTTCAACACGTTTGCCCATTTCATGATGGATGAGTCACAAAAGCACCTGCCCACGCCATGCTGAGTGTTCAGCAGGTTTTGGCCAAAAATGACATGACCCCTGTGCCCCACCCTCCCTATTCACCTACTCTCACCCCAAGTGACTTTTTGTTGTTGTTTCCATGGATGGAAAAAGTCCTCAAAGGGAAACATTTTGCCAGTGTGGAAGAAGTTAAACAAAAAAATGGCAGAAGCACTAAAAGGCATCAAAATGGATGGGTTCACAAACGGAGAGTATTTGAAGATGACTGGAGTTTAAACATGTAAGAATAAATATACAACTTCTTATAAATAAATTCCAGTTTTGGGGGAGGTATACACACACATCCATAAATAGTGGGAGAAGTCTCTTAGAATGAGGAAATAAGGTACATAATTCATTGTCATTTATGAAACACATTCAACAAATTTTGCTAAATCATTCTTTTCTGCCCTAGATGAAATACCAGGAAGATTCTACAGTTTTGCCAGTTATTTTTTTCAAGTATCAGAAAGCTAGTTAACTGTAAAATTAAAGTGCCAAGGTCTTGTCTAATTTACATTTCTCCCCTACCCTAGCTTGGGCTGAAACCAGCTTGGAAGCCTGCAGGAGTAGAATGGGTATGATGAGCTTTCCTGTGATACATTTGTTTTATCTTGCCCTTTCTCTTCTCCTCCTCTCCTCCCTCTGCTGGCTCTGGCTTCTTCAATATTAAATGAGGTGAGAATTGGGAGAAAACGGTCTTATAGGCCTTTTAAACAGCAAGAAAGTCACTTTATAGCGAGTTCATCTAAGACTGGCTTACCTTGAAAGCACTCAAACATGCCTGCTGTCCACGTGTTTTTAAGGAAGCACTTTTAGGAAACAGTTGTATGACATTGATCAGGAGGAGTCAGGTAGACCTCTACTCTATGCTTCCAGCTCCTGCTGGTTTTGTCTGGAAGCATAAGAGAATCGTGGAAAGACAACAGAGTTCTCCCATTAACATGTAGTTAAATCTAAACGATGACCATAGTGAGAGCCCCCCTCCCCATACCTGACCTTTTTGAGATACAAGATGACTAACATCTTTTCCATCAGGACAGCATGCAGGGTATAGCTAGGGGTGTTACTCCTTCCAATATTCCAGTTAAAAACACTCCCACTGGCAACTTAGTATACCAGACAGCTGTGCCATGGCCCATGCCATCGACTACACTATCGCCTCCAAAGTACAGAAAGTCATGAGGCTGCCATGTGGAAGGATCAGTGGGAAAGATGAGAAACTGTAGACTGGTTGTGTGTAAAATATTTGTGGAAAACAGAGCCGAGAAATCCAGTAACATAGAGAGTTGTAGCTTTTGCTACAAAGGTTTTCCACATGTTATATTGCACAGATCTACACTAATTATTTTATTCCTTGATAAGTAAAAATACTGTAGATAAAAAGAGTCAGATTTGTCACCATTGGAAAAAGAAGTTATAGATTAAGAAAAGGCCGGAATGAACATGTGTGTTGGACTGAGATCAGAGGTCTCCATATGAAGTCATGAACTCAGTATGAACTCATATATAAGCAGACAGATATAGAAACATAAGTCTATTTGTATGTATATGTTTCCTAGCTCTGAGACAGCCTAGGAGCAATGACAATCCTGTAGCAATCTGAGCACCCCTGTTTTCCAGATCTTGCTTCCTATATCCCATTCTCCAATAAAAGGAACCAGGGATCCTTGGAAAAAAGATTGAATGATTCCAGAGCTGGGCCGAGAAAGTTACAAGATGAGCCTGAAAGATCTTGTGGTGCCAGAAAATAAAGACGGGCTCAAGAAAGGATGGGAGCACACCAAAGAAACACAATCTGGAGGCACTCCCCATGGGCAAAGTCACAGTATTTGATCAAAGAAATAAATGATTATAGTGCTGGATTATAACAATAATAAAATAATTAAGAATGTATGTTGATACAGATGAATAATTAAATCAACAAATTAATGACGGGGGAATGGAAAAGCTTTTCATCACAGAAGAATCCTAATTGATGAATACAGAAGAAATAAGGGAAACTTTTAAAAATCATTATTAGGCAGTCATCACAGTAATAATTGTTGCAGGCAAGATGTAACAATGGATGCTAAAGTCGCTGGGAAAATATTGAGGAGAAATAGGATATTAACACATAGTCTTAAATCATTTCCTCCAAGATATTTATCAGTTACATGAGGGAAACCAAGAACACAGAAGACATCATCATAAACAAGTAAGTGAGCTTAACATTGCCAGCAATAAGACATATTTACATCATCCATACCCTGACATGACACACTGAGGGCACAACATCACTTCTGTGGTCTTAGGAGAAAACCAAACTCTGCCCAATTGTTCCCAGCAATTCCCATGGGCCCTTGGCCTAGACCATGATATAAAATGAGGCAGAATCTTTGAGGTAGACCTGTGGTACAGGGCATTCTTCTCTTTGCAAAAAGAAGGAGAAGGAGAAGAGCAGGAGGAGGAGGAGGAGGAGGAAGAACAACAACAACATCGGTGACCTATAGATTTTCTGAGAATTACCTTCTCGGCCCCCTGGCTAAGGTGTGGGTGCAATACAACTTCTCGAAACGAAGGTTGAACATAAACAGAGGAAAGATGGCCACACCACATGTGAGTGTCCCCCTTCCTCAGAAAATCCATCCTCTCCTATCCTTGCCTGTACCCCCCACTGCCTTCCCATTCCTGTCCACCTGCCTGCTCTCTGCCATTATCAGCTCTAATGCAAATTCTCCTTGCCTTTGCTATACCACACAGTCTCAGCAGGGCCCATCCAAGAAAGAGTGAAAATGGGATCTCAGAGGCGTGTAAAAAATTAACTGGCTTGATATTTAAAGAACAGATACATATGCAGTACATAAACATATATGCAGCATATCTTGTGAAAAAAAATGTTTGGAGTCAGGTTCTCACACTGTCACCCAGGCTAGAGTGCAGTCACCATATCATGGTTCACTGCAGCCTCAGTCTCCTGGGCTCAGCAATCCTCCCACCTCAGCCTCCCAAGTAGCTGTGACTATAAGCATACTCCACCATACCTGGCTAATCTTTCATTTTTTTGTAGAGACAAGGTCGCACTATGCTTTCTAGGCTGGTCTCATATTCCTGGGCTCAAGTGATCCTCCTGCTTTGACCTCCCACAGTGCTGAGATTATGGGCATGAGTCACTGTATCTGGCCTCTTGTAAAAATGTTAAGGGAAAAGGTGATGAGGGAAAAAGCATCTAAAGAGGCTTCTTAGGGGCATAATAATGAAAAAAACAAAAGGTGAGAACTCTGGGTCTACACTGAAGTGGAAACATCTTGACTGATCTCCCCTTCATTCTTCCCACCTCAAACCACACAACCTTATGTCTTCCACCATTCCAGTTCCTCCTACACAGACCTACAAAGTGAGGCTTCCTAAAGTGCCAGTCCAGTGTTGTGTAGACTAGACTTGATTCACCAGTCCTGAGGCCCTCTTCTCCAATCAAACTGGAGCATACTGACTCTTTCCGCGCCTTGGACCATGTCATCTTTTCTGCTCCATGCCTTCCTCACGGCCTCTGCTCTTGAAAGCACTACATATCCTTCATTGCTCCTCTCAAGCACCAACTCCTTTAGGAAATCTTTCCAAGGTCACCCCCCAAAAGGTTTGTTCTTTTCCTTCTGTTATGCTCCACAGCATTTTGTACTTCTTTCGACCTACCACAATCCTGTATCACATTGCATGAGTCCGTTGTGTGCTTGTTCTAATACCACCCACCCCCAAACTCATTCAGGCTTCCTGAGGACGGAAATTAGGAACTGACTATCTTTTAACTTAGTACTGCACCAAGAAGATCGATCTGTACATTGTAATTGCTCAAAACATACAAGGAGAATTAACGAACTCAAAACCACAAACCGACTAACACTGAAGCAACATGTATAGTTCCAAATTACAAAATGGTCTGGAGAAAGAACTAGAATACTGTGGTGACTTTAAAACAATTATGCAATCATTAAGAAGGTTTTGAGCTCAAGAGAGCAAAAAAGAACTGTGACCATCCACTGGGCTAGAATGTCACAGACCATCTCTACTTCACATATCCATCTAGGAGAGGAGGCAGAGTCATCTGAATTTTAAAGACGAGGAAACTTAAACTCAGAGGTGTAAAGTGCCTGTCTCAAGCTCATAAAAGGCAGAATTGCAATCTAAAATCAAAAGTGACTGATTCTAAATGTCAAGCTCTTCCCTCCATGCCATGGTTCCTCTGTAGAGAAGACATTTCAACACAGCAGTGGTTGGTTTGCGGGAGTAAGACATCTTTTGTGGCTATTACCATAATGAAGAGCCTTAAAGTTCAGCCTCCAGAATCAAATGAACTGAGCTCCATTCTCAATTCTGCCACATCTTAGCTGTGGGACTTTTGATTCTGAACTTTGTTTCATCCACAACCACACATCCACAGGTCTACGATAAGAATTAAATTATAAAATGTACTAACATTATGAGCACCCGGTAAGCCCTCAAGAAATGGTAGCTATTTACAATCGATTAGGAGAACATCTTTAAATATTGCTAAAGAGCTAACGGCATCAAAGTTCACCTAATCAAATGCTCAGTTAACATCCTATTATTCATAGAAGACTTTATCAAAAAGTGGGTGAAGAGACAAGCTATCACTGGATTTCAAGATAGCTAAACATGTAATTTAAATGTGTCTTCACCATCTTCCCTGGCTATGTATACCAACTAACATTTTATCTTTGATTCTGACACATGCAAAACTTGACACTGTTTTTATTAGTTTTGTATTTCTGCTATACCGAATGATCACAAATTTGGTTAAAACAATCAAAAGTGTATTTGTTGTACAGTTTAGTTGGTTAGAAGTCCAACGCAGTCTCACTGGGCAAAAACCAAAGCTGTGTTTGCTTCTGGAAGCTCTAAGGGAGAATCTGCTTCTTGCCTTTTTCAGCTTCTAGTGACCACCTGCATTCCTTGACTCCTGGCCCTCCCCATCCACAACTGTTTCATCTTAAAGCCAGAAACGATGGGTAAACTTTTCACATCACAACTTCTCTCTCTTCCCATATTGCCCTCTTCTTTTAAGGACCCTTGTGGATTACATCGAGTCACCCAAATACTCCAGAATAATCTCCCTATTTTAAGGCTGGCAGACTAGCAACCTTAATTCCACCTGCAACCTTAGTTCTCCTTTGACATGTAACTTAATATATTCACAGCTTCTGTGGATAGATATCTTGGGGGGAGAGACTAAGCATTTGCCTGCCTGCCACACTGACCCATGAATTGCAAAGTAGAGCAGCTAATAAGGAGTTGTAGGCATAGCTGAAGGAGCCAAAGGGAAGGCAACTGCATCCTTGACAATCACATAAGGAGGAAGCAGAGACTGCTGGCTAGCAGTAGGATATATTTGATGCCACTCTCTTAAATCAACGAGCCTTTTGCATGGGAGATTTGGTCCACTAGAGTTCTGAGCTCTGGCTCAACCTACCACTTGCCTTAACTTCAGCATAACAGATACCTTTCCTTGGACTCAGTTTCCTCACTTGTTAAATATAGATGATGCAATCACAGGATGAGTATGTAGAACAAAAAGGCCATCACATATCACTTTATACAGTAGTAACAATAATAACCAGGACCTATGGCATACCATACCAATTGCTAGGCTAAAGGCTTTATCATGATCTCTTTAATCCTAAGTAACTCAGTGAGGTAGTTGCTTACTCTTGTGCCCAGTTTACGGAATGGGAAGCTGAGACTCAGAGAAATGAGGTAACTTGCTCAGGTGACACATCACAGAGACAGGATTAGGACAGTTTTATGTCACTCTAAAAATATTTCTCCTCTTAATCACTATGATATAGAATGCAAATTTAAGCTATGAAAACCAATTTAAAAGTAACTCATTCTCTTAATTTAAAAAAAAATCTTAAGAAGCTGGGCAACTTGGTGAGACCTCATCTCCACAATAAATCAAAAATCAGCCGGGCGTGGGAACGCGCGCCTGTAGTTCCAGCTACTTGGGAGGCTGAGGCGGAAGGATCGCCGGAGCCCAGCAGGTCGAGGCTGCGGTGGCCGGGAGCGGCCACTGCACTCCAATCTGGGCGACAGAGTGAGATTCTGACTCAAAAAAAAAAAGACTGCAAGAATAGCATGGTACAAGTACACACACACACACACACACACACACACAACACACAAAACACTCACACACAAAGAACAATGCCATGCCTGACTGGAACTGCACCATCAGCCACCCAAAGCACAGCCTCACATAGTGGACTGAGATGAAAGAGACCCGCAGGTGTTACAAAATCCACATATCAGGCCAGACCTTATGTACCCCAATTTAAGGCTATTATTTAAAGGGCAAAAGTTCCTTGACCTCTCTTCTTCTATACAGGAATAAACTATGGTATACTTTAATAATATAGCCACTATAGAAAGATAATAGAAGATGGTAAAACCACACAGAAAAGTCCAGAACTATTTAGAAAAGGAGCCTAATACAAATTATTTTGACATCTGTCAAGATGTCAAAGAAAAATTTTTGTATGTTTTTTAAATATGGCAGTGATTTTAGAAAGAGTAAAGTTTCTTCACTTGTTGAGAAAATTCACCTACATGGAAAATCAAGATAAACAAAGCAAATTAAAGCTATTTGATGGCAAAGACTAAACTTTAATCGTTTTTGCCCACAGTAATCTATCAACATGAAGGATAACAGAGCTCAGCATGTCTTTTTAAAAAGTAAACAGAAATCAAGATCTGGACCAGTAAAAGAGAAGTCCTGCGGCCCACTGCTGTATGGTACTCTTCAGTCACTGACATGCTCCAGCCCTCTACGCACTGACTGCATCACATGTTGAGACCAATGGGAGGCTCTCTGAGAAGTCTTGTAGCTCAAAAACTCTATGACATTCCTAATCACTTCTAGAGATAATTTAATTATAAACTCTCTTAGCTACTTTAGCTCACTTCTGACTTAATATCTTTATATTCCTTAATCAAGGCCAAAATAGCCTTAATACAACCTTGTGTTTTGTTTTTTGCAGAGACAGGATCTCACTATGTTGCCTAAGTTGGTCACAATTTTGTAATGAGACCTACTTTCTAAATTATCATTAGTGAGTTCAGAGACAATGACCACATCTTAGTAGTTATTACATCCAGCTTCTTCAGCATTGTGAATCTGTATATCTTTATGTTTTGGGTCATTATAACTGACTGGTTTCACTGTCTCTCCTGTCCTGGGCAGGATCTTCAACCAATCAAGGATCAAGCTTTATGGCCACCAAGAACACATGGTGATTCAAAGAAGATGAGGGCATGAAGGAACTTTTTCCAAGTTGAATTTGAGGCACTGGAGGTGCTTAATCTTTCCTTCACATCCGATTTATTTGAGAGATATGGGGGAAAAAAATTTAAAACACACACCACCTTATGGGAGAACCACCTAAGCCTTAAATGCTGAGTTAGAAAGCTCTTCAGACTAGGAAGGCAGACAGAACCAGTGTGCAGGCAGAATGCTAGCCTGAGACATACCTAAGGATTTCTCGTCTGTGTGCGCTAAGGCCAGACTTTCCATGTATATCACCAAGGCTTCAAACACAAACTGTTCTACCAGAGACTCTTCTTCTCTGCAAAATAAAGAATATGAAACCTCACCTGAGAAAACAATGAAGCAGAAAAGGCAAAGAAAAAAAGTCCTGGAATTTAAGAATTAATTTAATTAAATTTGTTGGGTTTTTTGTTGTTGTTGTTTCACTCTGTTGCCCAGGCAGGAATGCAGTGGCATGATCAAAGCCACCGCAGCCCTGACCTGCTGGGCTCAGGAGATCTTTCCCCCTCAGCCTTCCAAGGAGGTGGGACTATAGGCATACATCACCATGCCTGGCTAATTTTTGTATTTATTGCAGAGACGAGGTCTTGCCACTTTGCCCAGGCTGGTCTTGAACTCCCAGGCTCAGGCAATCCTCTCACCTCGGCCTCCCAAAGTGCTGAGATAACAGGCATAAGCCACCCTGCCCAGCCTGTTTTTTAAAAAAACAGGTTCAAATATTTTAAAACATTAAACACTTCAAATACCTCTCAAAGAGCAGACTAAAGACAAAGCCTACGTAAACCAAAGAGGTAACACTGACTCCTGCTCCATACACACATAACTCCCTCCTCCCTGCCACCTGCAGAGCTATACACTGCATATACCCTTAGAACCACTGTTCAGGCCACACTTTCACACAGCTCATTAACATTCAATGTAGTCAGGTATGGTGGCTCACGCCTATAATCCCAGCACTTTGGAAGTCAGAGGCAAGAGGACTGCCTGAGTACAGGGGTTCGACACGTGCCTGGGCAATTTGGCAAGACCTTGTCTCTATAATATATCAAAAAATTAGCTGGGCGCGGTAGCGTGTGCCTGTAGTTCCAGCTACTTAGAAGGCTGAGGCAGAAGGATAGCCTGAGCCCTGAGGGCCAAGGCTGCAGTGGCCATGAGCGGGACACTGCACTCTAGCCTAGGTGATAGGTGAGACTCTACTCAAAAAAAAAAAAACCAAAAAACATTCACTATAGGAGAAAAGAAGATCTGATATCATTATTCACATTCTTTTATAAAATAAAGAAGAAAGGTAAGCTCTTAACCTAAAATAAATCAATGTCAATAGTGAACTCTAAGCCTTTTACAAGCATACCTGGCACATGCAGATAATTAATTCGCTCAGCATCATCTGTTGACCATCTACTTATATATAGTAAACTCATGAGGGATCCCAAGCACCCAGGGCCAACAACTATGGTGCAAGGCCAGATCTCTCACTGGAAAATGTTTTCCTTAATGACACAGGACAGTAAATGATTAAGTACAAGACGACAAGTATAGGCAATAATTCTCACAGGAGTTCACAGAAAACTAAGAGTTGGGAGTTCTAGTTGAGCCTTCAGTCACCAGCATGGAATGGGAGAAGGGGAGAAAGGCGTGAAGGATGGGGTGCCCCTAGAACAAACACTGCACACTAGTGGTTAGCTTGGCAAGAATAGTATCGTAGTTTTTTTCGTAATGTAAAACCCAAAGGCAGCAGGGCCTATCTGGACTCCAGAAGCTCATCTTCCCCAATGTCTCAGACCCAGGTCAGACACCGAGAACAGCTGTCAATAAAACCAGTGTGGGCAAAGACCTGAAGGCAAGGTGAAAAACACAAGGGGTCAGCAAGCAAAACGGCAAAGTCAGAAGAAAAGGTTCATCTAGAAGAGCAATTTGTGAGAAGACTGCAGAAGTCGACTGGAGTTGAGCTGTAGAGGTCTTGGAAGGCCAGGCTAGGTACCAAGGTATTTATGGTGGATATCAGGAGAGCAGTTAAAGTTTATAAAAAGAGAAATGACATGACAAAACAACTCTCAAACTGCCCTCTAAAGAAAGCGTGCAGAACAATTCATTAACACAGAGAAAGGAAACATCAGAACTTCCATTTATATGACTGAACATACACAATCTCAAAAAATTTATCTCTCATGCACCCTTTCTCAAAAAGCCACTTCAAACGTGGTCCAGCAACTGAGTTCTCCAAGAAAGACAGTGACAGCAGGAGGAAGCAGACGCCACAGAGAACCAGGGTGGCGCCTTACACCAGACACAGTGAGCCAAGGGCAAAGACATGCTGCATGGTTTTTTTCGGCCCGGACAGGATGCCCAGTGAGCCCAAACCAACTTCTCTGCACCTGGCTTACCACAATCATGTGTTTGATGTTTTCCTACCGACGTATTCACCTGGATAAGCGCTGGTGCTCATTCATTCCACAAGAGTATTTGCTCTGACTTACTCCTGGCAGACAGAGTACGAGCAGAAGAAGCTCAAGGGCAGCCCACACCCTCTGCCCATATTCTGGCTGCTGGCTTACTTCATAGCCATCTCCGAAGAGCCCCGCTTCCCAGAACCAGCTTGGGCCCTTGCTGAGCCAACTCCTCCAAGGGACTCCTGCAACCTCTCAGGAAGGCTAAAGCCAGTTGCCATGCAGCTCGCAGCCTCCCAGGATCCTTCACCCAGCAGCAAAAAGGTCGCCCTCGCCTCACCTAGCTGTGCTCGCACTTCCTATCTCTTTCAAGATGAAAGACTATGTTGTTTAGGGATATGTGCATCAACAATAAAGCTACAAAGAAAAGGAAGAAATGAGTGGCAAAAAAGGCAGCAGAAGGCAGAAGGCGAGGGCAGACAGCAGTGGGAGGGTTCTAGGATACTGATAAACATATGCTTTCTTAATCTAGGGGTGGGTATGCAGGAACTCGTTTTATGTTTATTATTCTGTAGACTTTACACATGTGTTTTACATATTCTCTTCTGTACATTTAGGCTTCACAATTTAAAAAGCTAAAAAAAAACGCCGTTGGCTTCAAACTCTAAAGCAGCCAATTTTTGTACGCACACACACCTGTCTGTACATCTGTCCATCCATCCATTTATCTGTACAGTTGCTCTTCTCTATTCCAACTGCCACTTCCTAACAGTGGCAATTCTAACCCAATGAGGTCAGATTCCTCACTATAAGATTACTTAGGAATTATACACCACTATTTAATTTCAACTTCAAATTTTACATTTATCTATGTGATGAATTCATTATTATCTACATCTCTTTCTGAAAGGTAACCCTCATGAAGGGCTGTATCTTTATATCTTCAGCATGGGCACAATGCCTGGCACATAGTAGTCTCAGCAAGGAATGCAAAATGAACAAATGAATACCACTACCGCCTTAGGTCAGTGACCAGTGGTATTTTGCTTAGACCCCTGAAACAGGCTCTCCGGTATTCAGTCTTGCCCTACTCAGACCCAGTCTCCACGCAGCTACCAGGAGGTGTGTCCCAGGAGGAAATCTAAACGTTCCACTCCCTGCTCCCTACTCCATGGACCTGCTGGCACTAGAGGTGATCCGTGCTCCTCACCACAGCAGACAGAGCCTTCCTCACTGGCCTCACTATGCTTCTCTCCAAGCCTCAAATTCCTTCACAGCCTCAGACACCAGCCTATTACTTATCACTACCCCATCTCTTTGATCTGAAATGTCCTAGCTGATTTCAATCATCCAACAAATCTCATTTCCAGTATAAACTTTAGCAGGAGGCCTCACCTGACCTGCTCACCTGGATTAGAAACTCCTCCTCTATGCACCAGACGACCTGTATGTATGTCTTTTGCTGCATTTAAAAAACTGGCCAAGCATTATGTTTATATGTATTTCATAGTAGTTTCTAAGTTTATTGAGTGTAAACTGGATTTTTTAACTCATTTTTTAATCCCCAGCACATAATTACTTACTAAATGCTTGGTATATGAATACATGGATACACAGAGTGGCACACTCAGTCACTTTTCAAAATCACTACTAAAATTCCAAGAGCGCCTTTTTACACTCTTGCCTGTCATGTGACTTATATACCTGAATTCTCTGTAGATATTATTAAAAGCAAGTGATGCTCCTAGCCTCTTGAAAGCATTAGGGTGCAGTGCAAGGCTGTACAGTCTCTTGAAAAGAGATTTGGTGTTTACTGGACTCTTTTCCTGCTGCTGTGGTGTTGTTTGCTTAATGGACCATTTGAGGAATTCTCGAATACATCGACCACAAAAATCTCTCAAAGTACTGTCAACAGGGTCCACGATTCCATCCTGAAACAAAACAAAGAGGCCTTTATTGTACTCATTTTTATAACCATAAAATGACAACTAAATACCTTTGGTCTGCCTCTGAACAGAACTAATGTTACAAAAATTAATTTATAGCACTAATAAAGAAACACTAGTAAACTTAATGAGATTATCTTGAATCTAGGTTCAAATAACAATTTCCTTTTGACATAATAGAAACACTTTCTTTTAAATAAATTAGTAAACTGAAAACTCCATGAGAAGAGGAGAGGATACTTGAATTATAACAACAAAACAATTTCCCCTTCCCTGAAAAAACACAATGGCTATTTTATAAGAATTCCAGTGGTTGCTGATTTTACCCCATAACAGCATCTGAGATGCTCTGTATATTAAGATTAAAGAGAGAAGACCCTTGGAAGTTCTGAGAAAATTATACTGCTGCACTAAAAAAAATCATATGGAAGCATGGTTCTGAAAATATAACTTTCTAGAAGAGCAGTATTCATAAAGCCACACTGTCTAATAACTAGAGAAAACAGCAAAGGAAATTTGACCAATGATAACCTAGAAAATCATCCTATTTAATAATCATGCTTCCCTGTAGGCATTATTCCCCAGTGGGAAAAAAGCAGTGCTTGCGCCCTTAGGGAACTGGCAACTCTTCACAAGAAACCCACAGCCTACTTCATGTGAGTTCATGTTTCTTCCTCCTCTTTTCTTTCCTCAACTATCTTCTTTTACTTTATCATTATGTTACCAGATTTCCTTATGAAGTGCTCACATAAGCTACCTTCAAGGATCAACTGGGAGAAATCAAACAACTAAGACAAACTTCAGAATAGAAGCGTTAGAATAAATCCATCTGAACGCAAACAATTAAATTTAATTAACTGTATTTATTATGGGCAGGATCCACTGTAAACACCACAGGGAATTCAACTATAGAGGTAATTATGTCATCATCATCTTAATTTAAAATGATCAGTCACTCTCCACTGTCCATAACATGGCATACAACTAGGATCACTCTGAGAGTAAAAAGAGCACTATAAGTAATTGCACTGGCGGCCTGGCTCGGTGACTCACCCTGTAATCCCAGCACTTGGGAGGCCGAGGCGAGTGGATTGCCTGAGCCTGTGGGTTCGAGACCAGCCCAGGCAACTTGGTGAGGCCTCATCTCTACAATAAATAAAAAATTAGCTGGGCATGGTAGTACGCACCCATAGTTCTGGCCACTTGAAAGTCTGAGGCGGAAGGATCGCCAGTGCCCAGCAGGTGCACGCTGGGATAGCAGTGAGTGTGCACCACTGCACTCCAGCCTGGGCGACAGAGTGAGACTACAACTCAAAAAATAAAAAAAACTTAAAAATTAAAAAAAAATAACTACACTGTCCAAAGCCGGGCATAGTAGCTCAGGCCTATAATCTCAGCAATCTGGGAGGCTGAGGGGAGAGGACCGCATGAGCCTACAGGTTCGAGATCAGCCTGGGCAACTTGGCGAGACCTCATCTCTACAATAAATAAAAACATTAGCAAGACATGGTGGCATGCACATGTAGCTCCAGCTATTTGGAAGGCTGAGGCGGAAGGATCGCCGGAGCCCAGCAGGTCAAGGCTGCAGTGGCCGTGAGCATGCCACTGTACTCCAGCCTGGGCAACAGAGTGAGGCTCCACTCAAAATAATAATAATAGTAACAACAACAACACTGCCCAGCAGCCAACACCAACAACACTGCCCACCAGTCACCCTACACACTAACACCTAACACCGGCCCAGTCTCACCTCTACGATGCTTCCATGCAACTGAAACTTAAAACATGCCCAACTCCTCACAAACACAACACACACCTAAGGCCTTCATCTTCTTCTCCGAATGCTCCTGCCTACCTCCCTCTCTTCTCTGGCTCATCTCAAACTTAACAGGTGACACACAGGTGCAAACTGGCAGTGATTTGCAAAAATGCGGAATTAAAGGACATTTGTTGGTACAGTGTGCTATGTGTTTAACTAGGACTTTTGAGTCCAACATGGATATATGACAGAATGACAGGCTGCAATAGTGGGTAAAACCAAATAAGATGACATTTAAAGAAGTCAAATGCAAAATTATTTGCACAAGTTCAAAAATTACCCAAAAAAAGCACCATAAGGCATTATAGTTTAGCTGATCTCATTGCCTCTGCCCTCACTGAACCAGTGACCAAATCCTAATAATTTTATTCCTTTTTTCTCAGGCGAGCTCTATGTAGGTGAGATGCTGTGCCTAAGGGCTCTTTCGTTACTGAATCTGAATACAGGATAAAATTGGATAAGCTCAAAAATTCCTTTCATTCTTAAATATTTAAATTTTGTGGGGGTTTTTTGAGTCGGAGTCTCACTCTGTTGCCCAGAATGGAGCGCAGTGACACGCTCCCGGCCACCTCAGCCTCGACCTGCTGGGCTCCGGCAATCCTCTCGCCTCAGCCTTCCAAGTAGCTGGAACTACAGGCGCACGCTACCGCGCCTAGCTAATTTTTTTTGTTATTGTAGAGACGAGGTCTCACCAAGTAGCCTGGGTGGGTCTCGAACCCTCGGGCTCAGGTAATCCACTCGCCTCGGCTTTCCAAAGTGCTGGCATTACAGGCTGAGCCACTGAGCCCAGCCTGTGCTTTTTTTAAAGAGCTATGGTAACTCAAATAAAGTCTAAGAACATTCTTACTCCTTGTACCCTCAAACTCTCTCTCTCTCTCTCACACACACACACCATTAACATAGATGAAACCTCTCAAATTTATAAACATCCTCCCAAAAAACAGAAGCAAAAAAAAGTGATCTAATATTTAGTTGTAAATATTTAAAATTATCACTTAAGTAAATAAATATGGTATTATGTCTGTTATAATAGCATTTCACAAATAAAACAACAACAAATGATCCAGCTTGATGCTACATTTTAGTATCTTGACAGATAACTTTTCTTAAAATTCTAAATTACATCAAATACAACCAATCAATGGGAACAGTAGAAAAAGAATCAACTATTACTTACCAGTATAGTTTCTAGTAAGGCAACAGTATCCTGACTTTCAAATTTCTTATTGTTAGTGAACCAGTGAATCAGCTGCATAACTAGTGGTTCGTATAGCTGCCTTGTCACCTGAAAAAAAACAATACCCTTAGAATGTATTCTATTCATGTTAAAGTAATTTTACATTGGAAAGAATTCCATTTAAATGACATTTGTGGGGGCCAAAATTAAACAATAATTTTACTATGGTTTTATTAGTTTCCCTAGTTTAATTCTATGATGAAGAGTCCAGCAAAGAAAAATATGCAGACTAAAGCTTATCGTTTCTCTAATTTGGAGGGCAACTGAGGGTTTTTAATATTCATCTTTATTAACTTGATCCTGAATATGCACACAGTAGGGACATATCACCACTCAACTACAAAGCAAATAATAACCCTGTGGTTCTCCATGCCCCAACTGCCACCCTTGTGGTGGCAAAACAAAAGACCCACACACAAACTCAAAGCCTATACCACAGTGGAGGAACAAAGAAGATGGAGTTGAGTTGTTTATATACAGGAGAAGAGGCAGCTGTCTTTCCCACTGTTACCAAAAGGAAGAAGAAAAACAACTTTTACTCTGTGGGCATGGGATGAAAAAGATTCTGGGTTCTCACTCTAATCTTCTGCAACATAAATAAAACCTACCTAGGTCTCAAACAGACTGTGCTCCTGGGCCTGGGCTCCTCCTGACTCCTTCCTTCCCTGACCCTTCCCTTCCAACATGTAAATACATCTTTCTAGAATCTGCAGGGCATGAACTATTGGCCTGGTTGGGGCACCCATTTGGCCACCATGGGGTGACATGAGAAGTGAACCAGAGCAACTGGCTAGATAAACGGCAGCAGAGCTAATGTTCCTTCAACATGAAGAATAAAATGCCTGTAGAGGATGGGAAGGTGAATAGTTCCCATCTTTATAATCCACACATTCCAGTTTCAGAGGCTAGAGCTTTTATAAGACCACTAAACACCCAGAGGAGCTTTAGTCCCCGCAGACATCGAGCTCAAGAAGGAAGTACTTTGACATTAGACACATACACTTTAGTGAACATCATCTCAAAAACCATGTAAAATGTCTTGGGGCTCAGACTAAACAACATAGATACTCTTCAAAAGACTCTAACCTTAAAAGCCATTTTTTCCCCTAATACCTTCACTTGGCTTTATAAAGCAACTTTTAAGATTAAGCAATATAAAAGGGCCTTACCTTACCTTAAAGTCTGGAAGTTTAACCTGGTCTTAAGAGCATCACTTTTTTCCCCAAAAGAATCATACTGTTTTATTCTTAGTACATAAGTTTTTAAGTATATGTACACATAGCATTATATAGACACACTTATACCCACTTCTGATAGAAAATGCAGAAAACCATCCATCTACAATCCTACAATCCAAAGGTAACCACAGTCAACTTTCAAAATATTTATATACACTTAAAATATGTGTAAAAAGTTGGGTGCAGTGGCTCACGCCTGTAATCCCAACACTTTGGGAGGTAGAGGTGAGAGAGTTGCCTGAGCCCAGAGGTTCGAGATCAACCTGAGCAACTTGGCAAGACCTCGTCTCTATAATAAACCAAAAAATTAGCCGGGTGTGGTGGCACATGCCTGTGGCTTCAGCTACTTGGAAGGCTGAGGGGGAAGGGATTGCCTGAGCCCCGCAGCTCGAGGCTGCGGTAGCCATGAGCATGCCACAGCACTCCAGCCTGAGCGACGAGGGAGACTCCAACCCCCAACCAAAAAAAGTGGAAAACTAAAATTTTGTAACCATTTCCCCCTAATTGTGAATACTTTCCACATAAGTACATAAAATATACCAATGTTTTTATTAGCTGCCCAGTACCTCACAGACAGATATACCATGAGCCAGTTACCCAAAGTCTACTGCTAGAAATTCAGGTATTTCTAATGTATGACTATCCTAAAGAAACCACAGAGAAGCGTCCTGAGCAGCTCTCTAGTTAGGCAACTGTTGGGCCAGCCTTGGGGTCAGCAGCCCTGTGCCCTACTGCAGAGCACCATGCCCCGAGTCACTCCACCAGCCATGGCATGCAGGGCCCTGTCCCTCTGCCCTCAGAAACACCAAGCACATTTAAATAGTTGACAGAAGCAGCAAATGACATATCAGTAGTTTTCATTTGAATTTCCTTGTTTGCTAAGTCTGAACATTTTATGATGTATTTCACTGGTCACCTATATGTCCTCTTTTATGAGATGCCTATTTTTGTCCTTTATCCATCTGCCCATTTCATTTGTTTATTTTTATTTTAAAGCTGTGGGGTATTCAGGATTAGGTATACAAGTGGTCATCGTACAGGCAAAGTTTGGGCTTCCCTTTGGTCCCCACTTTGCCTGGTTTCAGATCGGGTACTGTTATGGATGTTGCATCTCCACCCCCACACCCATCCCCACCTCCGTCCCGGCAGTATCCTGCTACTGCCAATCCCTTTCTTACAATATTATAGTAAATGTTCACGGTCTGCTATGAGCGAGAACATGTGGTACATATTCTGTGGTACGTGAGAACACATTCTGTGACAGACCACAGAGTACGATAGATTCTAAATCTACCCAAGTTGCTGTGAAGTCCATGTTTGTCCTTCTTTATGGCTGTGTAATATTCCATAGTGTATATGTACATTTTTTTAATCTAGTACAGTTTCGATGGGCAGCATGGTTGGTTCCATGTTTTCGCTACTGGGAATAGTGCTGCAATAAACATGCCTGTGCAGGTATCTTTTTTGTAGAATGATTTGAGTTCCTCCAGGTATATTCCCAGTAGTAGGACTGCTGGGTCATATGGAAGGTCAATGTCTAGTTCTTTCAGAAATCACAACACTGTTATCCAAAGAGGCTGCACTGGTTTGCATTCCCACCAGCAGTAAAGAAGCTTTCCTTTTCTCCACATCCTCGTCAGCATCTGTTGTTTTATTAATGATGGCCACTCTTACTAGGGTTAGGTGGTATCTCAATGGGGTTTTGATTTGCATTTCTCTGATGATGAGTGAGGCTGAGCACTTTTTCATGTGTCTGCTGACTGCTCGTATCTCTTCTTCTGAGGAGTGCCTATTCATGTCTTTTGCCCACTTTCTAAGAGAGCTGTTTGTTCTTTTCCTTTGCCACATTTGATTTCCTCGTAGAACCTGGACATTAGGCCTTTGCCAGATACACAGTTGGCAAATATTTCTTCCCATTCTGTGGGCTGTCTTCCCGATCTCTTGATAGTTCTTTGGCTTTGCAGAAGCTTTTCAGTCTGATGAGGTCCCACTTGTCTATCTTATCTCTTATGGCATGGGCACTTGGGGTTTTGATCAGGAATTGGTTGCCAGTTCCAACTTCCATGAGTGTCTCCTGCATTTTCTAAGGTTTTTATAGTTTGAAGTTTTACGTTTAGGTCTTTCATCCATTTAAAGTTGATTTTTGTGTATAGTGATAGGTATCATTTGCCCATTTTAAAGTCTTATTTCTTTGGTAGCATGTTACAAACTTTTCCCCACATTATTTATGTTGTAATGTGGGTATTGTATCTTTCAATAGTATTAAACATTTATAAAGTCAAAATTATCAGTTCATTAACACCTTTCCTTTGTGTGTCTGCTGTTAATATCCTGTAGTAAAGACTCCCTTTCTGTGCAAACTTTATGGAAAGACATGGTAGGATGCTGATGATGTAATGGTAACAAAATGCACCCAAGCAGCAGAATCTCACTTTGCACACAAAAGAAACCATTTTTGAATGTCATGATTTTAGTTTTTGTAAATAAGATGCATATATGCATGTTTATCAAAGTATGTTATTACCAAAATCTGGAAGAATACTCAGCAGACTTAATTCCAGAGGATAAAACAGCTCTTCATGGGGAATAAGCACAGGAAAAGGGTGATATGAAAGTTCACTTTTAGCTTCATATGTTTTTATATTAACTGATGTGTTATCAATGAAAAAGGCCTAAAGATATACACAGACAGATATGCTATGCAATCATTAAATTTTACTGGAGGCCAAGCTTGGTGGCTCAGCCAGCAATCCCAGCACTTTGGGAGGCCGAGGTGAGTAGACTGCCTGAGCCCATGGGTTCGAGACCAGCCTGGGCAACTTGACGAGACCTCAACTCTACAATAAATAAAAAAAAATTAGCCAGGCGTGGTAGCACGCGCCTGTATTTCCAGCTACTTGGAAGGCTGAGGCGGAAGGATTGTCTGAGCCCAGGAGGTCGACACTGGGGTGGCCGTGAGTGTGCCACGGCACTTCAGCCTGGGCAACAGAGTGAGACTCCAACTTAAAAAAAATTTTTACTGGAATTCATTTATAGCTTGTTTTCCCTTCTCTTTTGGATTTGGAATTCATTTTTTCATATGTGACAAAGACTCTCTTGACCTAACTCTAGTCAGGTTAGTCTAGTGAGTGACTCTAGTCATGGACCTAATGTCATTTATTAAATGATCTATTTCCCACTTACTTAAAATGCTCCTTCTACTATAAATACAATTGTTACATATACACAAAGACCCACTTCCTGGCACCCAGCTCTCCCATTGAGCTATCTGTACACTAGCTCAGCCTCTTACACTTCACATGGTCCCTTTTTAACGTCTGCAAGGGCAAAACTCCCTCCAGTACACCATTCTTTCAAAATGTGAAAGAGTTAGGCTCTAGCAATCATTCTGCAGATTAATCATTTTCTAATTAAAAAATAAAATTCTTGGCTTTTTACTAAAATCACACCATATTTATTAACTGATATAAGAAGACCTGACATTTTTTCAGTAGGAACTCAGGCCAATAGTATATGCATAAAGTATGTTTGCTTGTACACTGAATATTCCTAGACATCTTTTTTAATACTATTATGAACAGGGTGCTGTAAACACATTTTCCAAGTGGTCAGTACCAACATATGAGCTACGTCAGAATGATACATGAGAGAATTCCGTGTTTTGATTCATCAGCATCCCCCTTTATTAACTCTTCGCGTTTATCAGTTGGTATGCTTGGGCCACTTCAAAGAAATTATATTCAAAATAATAACTTATCCTCCCTTTCTAATATTTACTCTTCTATCTTTTTTTAATCTTGCAGTATTAATTAGAATCTCCCAAATAACTAGTAGTACTGATGTCTTAACGCCAAAAAAAGTCTTCTGATTTCCTACCAAATGCCAAGCACTTGGTTGGAGGCTGGAGATGGAGCAGAGAACACCACGCCCTAGCCCTGCCCTCAGGGTACTTGGAGACTGACAGAGGATCCGATACTAAACACAGTGATAACTCATTACATGTGAAGCAACTATACTCCCAGCAACACCGCCACTCCCGGTGCTGGGAGAAGTGCAAGGGAGTACTACTGCTTCATACAGAGGGTGATTCGGAGTGACATTCAGACAGATGTTCTTGATCATGGTGAAGACAATAGTAAACTATTCCTAGTTTCCCAGGGGCTGCCAAATGCCTTTTGGGCTTCTACAGAGAGGATCACTGCCTCTTAAATCTGCTTTTGTGGTAAATTTCCAGTTTTAACCACAAATTCTTTTTAACTGTGGTGCATCTTAACACACTGCCTGATTTTATTGACTCATTTATACTGAAGAATTTTCCATCTATCTTTACAAGTGGGTTTGTGTTCATTTTCTTTTTTATGTATGCACCGTTACCAGGGTTATGCCAACTTCATAAAATAAACTGAGGATATGTCTATCTTTTCTGCTTCACATCATATCTGAAAAGATATTTTCTGCTTCATGTCAGCAGTAAAGAATTTATCCATGACTACCAGCATATGCTAACTACAGTAACTTTTTTTTAGCAATAAAGTATTTTAAAATTAAGGTATGTACTTTTTAAAAACATAATGTTATCACATTTAATAAAGTATCAAAACAACTTTTACATGCACTGAAAAACCAAAAAAATCGGTATGACTCACTATACAGCAATCTTCACTTTATCACTTCTTCACTCCTTCAAAGACTGTGTCCATCCATGAGAGGGATGACAGCTAACTCACCTTCGGATGCCTAGTCACTCGTAACCATTAATTAGAATAGTGATTCCCAAACTTCACAGCACACGAAGTCCCAATCCCCAGGTCATGCTCCTCACTGTCAAATCAGAGAGTCTGGGGTAGCAGCCAGGAAGCAGTACTGTTTCTAAAGATCCCCAAATGATTCCATGTACAGCAAGCTTTGCTGACCACTGAACTAGACCAAAAATCTTCTGAAGTTCTGCAACTGTTTCAGATTAAAAATCATTCCCTTACCTGATCAACATCACACGCAAGTCGAAGTAACACAGGAAAAGTTCGCTTAAAAAGCTGGTACATAGGTGGGGCTCCCTGCCTCCCTTCAGGCACTTGTATGGCTTTGCCCAACATAAACATAACCATGCTATGCAAAAGTTCACAAGCCGCAACCTGCAACAGCCCAAGAGTTCAACAAAGTTTAAGTTATCACGTTGATAAAAAGAGAAGAATCTTTTGAAATGTTCCTCAATTTAGCCCTTTAAGAAGAAAACTTTGCATTGCAGATAACTATCATGCAACCTAAATATAAATTAACTAGAAGTAGCACTTCTTATTGCATAAAATTAATGCTTCTGTTCACTTTGACTTTTATCCAAGAGCTAAGAACTAAAAGTTAACAGCTTTAGACATTGATACTAATACATTGGTAAGAAATATACTTCACTGCTTCCATATTACAAAACTATATAGCCCTGCTTCATTGTTAGCACATTTTCAACTACCACTTTTAGTAAAAATACTTTTAAAGCACAATGGAAATTTACAAAGTAACACACACATACTTCATTTTATTATGCTTCACAGACAATACAACCTTTTAACCAATTGAAGATTTGTGGCAACCCTGCATCAAGCAACTATATCAACACCATTTTTCCAATAGCATGTGCTAAGTACAGTAACATATTTTTAGCAATAAAGTATCTTAAATTTAAGGTACTCAGTGGCTCAGTCTATAATCCCAGCACTTTGGGAGGCCGAGGCGAGTGGATTGCCTGCCCCGAGGGTTCAAGACCAGCCAGGCAACTTGGTGATACCTCGTCTCTACAATAAATAAAAAATTAGTCGGGCATGGTAGCGTGCATCTGTAGTTCCAGCTACTTGGAAGGCTGAGGCAGAAGGATCGCCTGAGTCCAGCAGGTCGATGCTGGGGTG
>CAUYQG010138835.1:0-12796 GCA_963574415.1 Tarsius wallacei | reverse complement strand
TTTTTAAATTACTTGGGGAATGCTAGTACCTCTCACAGAAAGGAGTTTAATTGAGAGTGGAAAACTTACCAGGCTGATTCACCACTATACCCCCAATAACAAGCACAGTGCCAGCTTATATTAGTGATGCCGGAAATATTTATTGAATTGAACAATAATCAAGCTGGGCACAGTAGCGCACGCCCATCATCTCAGCACTTTGGGAGGCGGAAGCTAGAGGATTGCCTGAGTCCAGGGGTTCGAGACCAGCCTGGGCAACTTGGTGAGACCTCATCTCTACAATAAATCAAAAAAATTAGTCGGATGTGGTGGCTTGCACCTGTGATTCCAGATACTTGGAAGGCAGAGGTGAAGGATCACCTGAGCCCAGAAGGTCGAGGCTGTGATGGCCGTGAGCGTGCCACACTACATTCCAAACTAGGCAACAGAGTGAGACTCTGACTCTTAAAAAGAGAGAGAGAGAGAGAGAAAGGAAAGGAGGCTGGGTGTGGTGGTTCATGCCTGTAATCCCAGCACCCTGGGAGGCTAAGGCAGGAGGATCACTGAGGCCAGGAGTTCAAGGCTAGTCTGGGCAACATAGCCAGACCCCAACTCTACAAAATAAGAAAATAAATAAACAATTAAAAAAAGAAAAATAATCAAATAGAGACAAATGAACATGAACCTCAAATATACTCCAGAAAGCTGGAGAAATAAACTACTGAAGCCTGGAGAATATTGCTATGAGTATTAGCAGTTCATGAAATTCAACACACACCTACATTCATCTCTGATATTTGGGAAACAGATGCTTGGCTGAGTTTTAGGGAGGCCAGGTGCCACTACCTCTCTTGAGGCTTGGAAAAGGGTCTTATGAAACCCTCAAATGGTGAGACACCAAATTAAATATTAGTTAAAAGGCAAAGGTTAAAAAAATGGGGATAAATGTCTGCCCAACATAAATAGCTCAAGTGAGGTATGGCAATGCGGATAAAGGGAGCCTGAGCTCTGAAGCAAGGCTGTCTGAGTGAGAATTTTGGACAAGTTTCTGAACTTCTCTTAACCTCAGTTTCCCTGTCCTTCGAGCAGGGCTAACAATAGTCCTTACCTCACAGCGTGTCAAGCCCCTTAAATGGGTTAGCTGATGCAAAGCCCTTTGTGGGCCTTGCTTAGTACATAGTAAGAATCCATCTGGGTTTGCTATTATTAGTATAAATAAATATTAATTTGAATCAAATTCTAGATACAAAGCAGAGAGAGAGAGGGAGAGAAAAAAATCATAATTAGAACTGTTAAATAACACTTCTTATAATTTCCCCGTGGTGCCTTCTCAAAATAAGGTCTTCTGTAAATTCCACTGCAAATCTCAGAGCTCAGCAGCTCACCCACCAGCCAGCTGTCGGGGAACGGGTTTAACTCTGAGAAGTTCTTCTGCTCAGCTATCTCTTCTCCTCTGACAATGTTATCTCAGGGCTACCCAGCAGAAAAGTTATGTGCTTATTATAACCATGGTATAAACAAGGCCTGGGATTTATATAACACCTCGGCTACCAAAAGTAAAAAGCGCATCAGAGTGTTGTCCTTATGTCTATTTTCACAACATCCATGCAAAATTAAGAGAGTTTGATAATATTGTCCCATTTGTAGATGAAGACGTTAAAAAGAAATCAAGTGACTTTTTTTGGCTTACCCAGTGGAGAAGCTTTGGCTCTAAAAACAGATCTGAAGACCAACTCCTACACAAACTGCCTCCATGATTTACCTGACCTGACGTTTTAAATCCATTTACTTATATTTTGCTTCTTTCTCCCAAAATTAAAACAATTAAATTTGTGTTGTAATTAATAGGTCAAGTAAATTATTCTGAAATATACCCCCTGGAACACTACGGATGTGGATGGCCATAGCTTGGGAAACTAGAAATTCCACTGGCAAATAGGATTCCATGACAAAGAAACTCTTAATCCCCTCCATGTGGAAAATGATGATTATTTATGGTTCTGAGTGGGCCTGCAGCAGAGAAGTCTGCTGACTTTGGTTAACCCAGCATTTCACATCCTTGGCAGAACACTTTCCAGATACAAAATCAATAATATTCAGAGCACCAGTATCCTACAGCTCATCCATTTAGGAAATGCTGATGCGAGGAAATCGTGGTGCAGAAAAAAAAAAAACCAGGACAAGGATGAACTCCATCGCCAGGTCATTGCCCTGAAGGCTGTCCACAAACCTGGCCGTGAGCTTCCTATCAGGAACAGCAGGAATAGGAGCAGTTAGTTATACTAATCTCCTAATGAAACACAGGTGAGTCTGGAAACATATAGCTTTTGGTGATTTGATGATTCTTTAAGTCAAACTGCTTCAAATATTTTAAGATTTGACATAAAGAAGTAACACAGGACAATGATCAAAAGAGTGATATATATATATATATTTGCCTAAGCAAATTTAGCAATTCCAAATGTAACTCATGACATTCTTAGAGGTACTATTCAAATTTGTTTTAAAATTAGTGCTACTAGTTCCAAAAGGGTTTTGTATGTTAATGCAGGAAGATTTTAGAGAGTTTCTAGGAGATTTAGAAAGAAACTCGAGCACACCAAGGAAAGAATAAAATCCATCCAAATGACAGTGGCTCGGAACCACCCAAAAGGACACTCCTGTCCACCTGTCATTACGGCTACTGTTTTTCAACGCCAGTGGCAATGCCACAGCTGAAGCCACCACCTTGTGCTCAGCTGCTAATTCAAGTCCCGAGATTTTTTCTTTGGGTGGTAAACCCACAATTGAAATGAAGTTTATAACCTTCATTCTTCCTTCTACTTCCCACGCCTCTCAAAAGTTACACATCTAAAACAAAATGTTTATCTCCCTCCCTTGAAACCATCTCACCCCTTCCCCTTTTCAAGACACAATCCCTCCATGCAGCTGTTTGTTTGAAATCAGAGACAGAGGCATCCTCAGAAAGTTCTTTGCTTTCCCTCCACACCCACGTGGTCATCTTGGAGCAAGTCTGCTGGGCGCATCCTGGTTTCCACAACTGCAGACCGTCTGAGTCTTCCCTCTTCTCTTGTACCCTGCATGGCAGGCCTGGCCTCAGACGGACCCTGCAAAAATCTTGATACTCGCTGCTTCCATCCTCTTTGCATCCAGTGCCATCTCCACTCAGAGTATTTTTAAAACCATAAAAGAGATGTGGTTTCTTATTTTCAAGTTGATAGTCCCCGCATTGTAACTATCATAGTTGGAATAAAATCCATACGCCGACTCCAAACTCATCTTGAGACGTTTTTCTCAAACTCTTTGCAGTCTGACCACACCAGCTACTTCAAAATCTTTCTCTCCTTAGAGCTGCTAGGGTAAAGTGTCCTCTCTCGGCAATAACCCTCTCCCTTGTATTTTGCAAGACTGACATCCCTTTATCTTTCAAGCCTCAGTTAATAGCCTGACCTTCTCTGATCCTCCAGACGAAGGGTGTTTCCTTACCCAGTCCTTAATTCTCTGTCCCAGTATTCTGTGTGATAGCTTATAGCATGCTGTTGGATACCTGCAATTTTTATTGACTGGCCTATTTGTTTACTGGTTCCTTCTCTGTTTCCTACATTCTTACTGTTCGTTCCATGGGAGTAGGATGTGCATTTGTTTCCTTTACCTAATATGTTTAAACATTTGGAGTATGATACATAAATATCTGTAGAGTATCTGCGTGAATGAATGAGAAAAATGCAACAAAGAATTCTTTATGAGAAAGGAGTCTAACTTGAATTTATGGCACATTGTGTATATAATGTGCAAAGCATCCATGAAAAGACAATTCATTAATTAATTCCCTTCCATTTCTCTGCCACAAAAACCACTTTGATCAACATATCAAAATACAAGTAGTGCTTGTTTACTATGACTTGGTTTTACAATACCCAATGACCCGTTGGCTTGTTTAGACATCATAAATTGAATATAGTAGCAAAATAAAATGATCCTTCAGGAAGAGCAGACTACCTCTTAGATAATTCAAAAAATGAATGCCAAAACACAATAAACAGCACACACCACTTAGATGTTAGATGGATTTATTAACTAGAGTTTGGGAAAAGAAAGAGCAGTCATAATTCAGCCATTATTTCTGGACTATTCTAAGATATACCCTGGTTGAGAATATTCGATGGAATAAAAATGTCCTAGGTAAAAGGTTTTTGTCTGCATGGAGGAAATAAATAGTGACTACAGATGGATATTGATTAACTCTCCATTTCAGATGTTAAATTGCTTAAAGAGAAGCAGGTAACTATAGCTTTTAGTCAAAATTTGCAAGGAAGAGTATCCAAGTGTAAGCTATTTCTATGTCAGTGAAAAGCCAAAGATCTGCAGTCTTTAGAATACACAGGATACTATTTATGGCCTCAGTTTACCCATTAATTTAAAGAGAATTCTGCCCTCCTTTTTTCTTTTTGAATTAGAGTCTCACTCTGTTGCCCAGGCTGGAGTGCAGTGGTATGCTCACGACCATCGCAGCCTCGACCTGCTGGGCTCAGATGATCCTTCCGCCTCAGCCTTCGAAGTAGCAAGAACTAGAGGTGTGTGCCACCACACCTGATTTTTTTTTTTTTTTTTTTAGTTGTGGAGACGAGGTCTCCCCATGTTGTCCATGCTGGTCTCGAACCCCTGGGCTCAGGCAATCCTCTCGCCTCAGCCTCCCAAAGTGCTGGGATTACAGGCATGAGCCACCATGTCCGGCCCCCGCCATCTCTGTATGTCACTTGTGTAACCTCCTGAACACACACATTCAGAAGTCACTTATGTCCTTTCGTTGTCGATGGCAAAACACGTCGTGACTATCTTCTTTAAATAGCAACTCTGCCTAAGTCTGTATTAGACATCCCTCTGGTTCTTTTTTGTAAGTTTAGTTGATTTTTAAGGTTATTTTTATCGTTGTTAGTGACAATTTTGGGGGGTTGTTAAATGCAAAAGGAAGACATGCTTCAATTACCCATCTAATTACCAGTTCGGTAATTACTTTATCACAGCTTAGGCAACGGGTTATCTGAGTGGCTTTTGCTCCAAGATTTTTCTGTACTGTCCATCTGGATTTGTCTCTTGAATATACTTTTGACCCTTTCTCTTTTTATTTATTTATTTTATTATAGTAATGGGGGGGGGTCCAAGTAAGAATTAACTACATAAGTAGGCTGCA
Organism: Tarsius wallacei; assembly: GCA_963574415.1. Taxonomy (NCBI): domain Eukaryota; kingdom Metazoa; phylum Chordata; class Mammalia; order Primates; family Tarsiidae; genus Tarsius; species Tarsius wallacei. Next base: position 7,626 of record CAUYQG010138835.1, on the reverse strand, counting down.
TGCAGGTGAGGTTTGGGCTTCTAACTGGCCCTCACTCCCCCTGGTAGTAAGCCAAGCACACTCTGTGCTGTCATGTGACCCTCACCTTTCTCTCCCCCTCCCGCCACTAGCAGTGTCCAGTGACTGCCGATCCCACCCTTGGGCTAATGTGACTGAGGGTCAAGCCACTGACTTATGGGTGAGAACATGCGGTATTCAGATCTTTGCCTCTTTGATAGTTCACTTAGTATGATGATCTCCAGTTCCATCCAATTTGTTGCAAAGTCCAGGATTTTTTTCCTTCTCTCTGGCTACTTGCTCCACCATGCATATGGACCATATTTCTTTATTCAGTCCACTTTTGATGGGCAGTAGGGTTGGTTCTATGTTTATTGCCACATTATGATTAGTGTGGCAATAAATGTGTGTGCAGGCGTCTTTTTTGTAGAACGATTTATATTCCTTCAGGTATAGTCCCAGGAGAGAGATTGCTGGATCCTATGGAAGGTCAATCTTTAGTTCTTTTAGGAATCGTCACACTGCTTTCCACTGAGGCCAAACTAGTTTGCACTCCCACTAACAGGGTAGGAGCATTCTCTGCACTCATGCCAGCATCTGTTGTTTTTTGATTTATTAATGATGGTCATCCTTACTGGAGTTGGTTGGTATCTCATTGTAATTTTGATTTGCACTTCTCTGATGATTAGTGAGGCTGAGTATTTTTTCATGTGTCTGTTGGCTGCCTATATGTCATCTTTTGAGAAGTGTCTGTTCATGTCCTTTGCCCACTTTTTAACGAGATTGTTGGCTTTTTCTTTTCACTTTGTTTGAGTTCCTTGTAGATGCTGTATGTTAGGCCTTTCTCAGATGTATAATTTGCAAATATTTCATTCTCATTCTGTGGGTTGTCTCTTTACTCCTTTGATGGTTTCTTTTGCTGTGCAGAAGCTTTTAAGTTTAATAAGGCCCCACTTGTCTATCTTAGCTTTTATGGCATTCACTTTTAGGGACTTGGTCAAGAATCCATTGCTTATTCTGATGTGCATAAGGGTGTTTATTACTTTGTCTTTTGGGATTTTTGTAGTTTGAGCTTTTACATTTTGAGTTGATTTTTGTATATGGTGATAGGTAGGGGTCTAGTTTCATTCTTCTGCATGTGACCAGCCAGTTATCCCAGCAACATTTGCTAAATATGGTCTCCTTTCTCTAGTGATTGTTACTGGTGGCTTTGTCCAAGATGAGTTGGTTGAGAGGCTGCGCTTTTGCTTATGGAATCTCTGTCTTGTTCTATTGGTCTATGTGCCTATTCTTTTTTTTTTTTTTTTTTTGAGTTGGAGTCTCACTGTCGCCCAGACTGGAGTGCAGTGGCCGCTCCCGGCCATCGCAGCCTCGACCTGCTGGACTCCGGCGATCCTTCCGCCTCAGCCTTCCTATTCTTATACTAATACTAGGCTGTTTCAGATATGGTAGCCTTGTAATAAAGTTTAAAGTCTGGAAGTGTGATACTTCCTGCTTTGTTCCTTTTGTTGAGGATTGTTTTGGTTATTCATACTCTTTTCTGTTACCATATGAATTTCTGTATTGTCATTTCCAGGTCTGAAAAAAGGGTATTGGTAATTTGATGGGTATTGCATTGAATCTGTAGATTGTGTCCAGTAGGATAGATATCTTGGCAATATTGATTCTTCCAATCCATGAGCATGAAATGTTTTTTCATTTGTTTGTGTCATCCTTGATTTCTTTGAGCAGCATTTTGTAGTTCTCATTGTAAAGATCTTTCACATCTCTGGTTAGGTAGATGCCAAGATATTTATTTTTGTGTGTGTGTGTGGCTATTGTGAATAGAGTTGTGCTTTTTATTTGGTTCTCTGCTTGCTTGTTGCTGGTGTATAGAAACGCAACTGTCTTTTGCACACTGATTTTATAACCCGAGACTTTACCAAAGTTGCTTAACAGTATCAAGAAGACTGGCCTGTAATTCTGTTTCCTAGTTGGGTCTTTGCCAGGTTTGGGTGTCAGACTCCCTAGGATTTTCAAGGTATAAAATCATATCATCCAAAGAGGTATAGCTTAACTTCCCCTTTTCCTATTTAGATACGCAAGATTTCCTTCTCTTGCTTGATTGCTCTGGCTGGGACTTCCAGCACTATATTGAACAGGAGGGGTGAGAATGGGCATCCTTGTCTTGTTCCCGTTCTTAGGGGGAATGCTTCCAGCTTCTGCCCACTGAGCAAAATGTTGGCTGTGGGTTTACCATAGATGGCTCTTACTATTTTGAAGAATATTCTTTCTATGCCGAGGTGTTCAAGTATTTTTATCAAGAAGGGATGCTGGATTTTGTTGAATGATTTTTCTGCATCTAACGATACAATCATGTGGTTCTTGGTTTTACAGCTATTGATGTGCTGATTTACATTTATGGTTTTGCAAATGTTGAACCAGCCCTGCATACCGGGAATGAAGCTCGCTTGATCATGGTGGATGATCCTTGAGATGTGTTGCTGGATCCAATTTGCTAGAATCTTGTTGAGAAACTTTGCATATATGTTTATCAAGAAGATTGGCCTGTAATTCTCTTTCCTAGTTGGGTCTTTGCCAGGTTTGGGTGTCAGTAGGATGTTAGCTTCATAGAATGAGTTGGAGAGAATGCCATCATTCTCAATATTCAGTAAGACTGGACTATTTTCAATAAGTATCAACTTCTCCTTGTATATCTTGTAGAATTCAGCTGTGAAGCCATCTGGTTTGGGGCTTTTTTTGGTGGGGAGATTTCTTATGACTGAGTCAATTCCCTGGATTGTTATTGGTCTGTTTAGAGTTTCAATTTCTTCTTGTTTCAAACTGGGAAGGTTGTGTGATGTCAGAAAATCCTCCACTTCCTTTAGATTTTCTAGTTTATTTGCATACATGTGCTCATAGTAATCTCTGATAATCACTTAAATTTCTTCAGGGTCAGTTGTGACCTCGCGTTCTGCATTTCTAATTGTGTTTATTTGGACTGTCTCTCTCCTTTTTTAAGTCAATCTAGCTAGGGGCCTGTCATTCTTATTTATCCTTTCAAAGAAGCAGCCTTTTGTCTTCCTTTCTCTTTTTAAATAATAACAAACTCAGGAGTGAATGAAATCTTTAGGAATAAACGTACTGTGTGATTATGATTGTGCTTAAAGATTCTTTTGTAGATAGTGATCCAGTCCACAGTTCAATCTCACCGGCAACCCCACCCAAACTATTTGAGGAGAGTTACAGTTTATGCCGGGTCCATAAAATGTGATCTTCTTTATTGTTGCTGGTGTTTGCTAATTAGCCTGCAAACATTAGAAGAGCAAGATGTCGTATGGACAGAATAATTAAGATGTACTCAGTAAGGCTCTTATTGGAAAAAAGGGCATGGTGCATATAAAACCCGCTGAGGGTTAATAGGTGGTCAGACCAGATAATCAAGGAATCCTTAGGAAAAAACACAACCCAGATTATTTTTTAAAAAGTAAGAAAGTAGTCCATAAAAAACCCTGACTAAGTCATTTTTTGCACCTAGACTGTTCCCACAAGGCACCTGACTGAGCCAGAAATGCCCAGTGTGGAAAAGTCAGAGAAGGAACCCAGACTCCTAAAAGTTTCCAGAAAAAAGGTTCTAAGGCCAGAAAATCTAGAAGAGATCTGGCCACATAAGAAAACTAAAGTTCTGATTTCACAACTGCAAGTGATTGTTCTAGAAAGAAAAGTCCAAGGTTAGCTACAGTTGGCTAGGGAAGGAACGGCAGGTAGGCAGGTGGCAGGAGCCAGGTCAGGAGGGAGGATCCCCAGGGATCTGGTCTGGGCCTCAACTGAAGACAGAAGGACCACTTGGGGAGGGTCTCTTGAGAAAAGTGGGGTGTGGAGGAACCATAGAAAACACTTCAGGAGCTGGAGCTGGTGGGAGCTGAGTTGTTCCCAGTCCTTGGCCTGAGGAGGAGGAAAACCAATGTTTTGGGAGGACCAGGGATGCTCAGTAGAGGGTATCCCCAGAGCAAGGGGACTCTGCAGTCAACCAGAAAGGAAAATACTCTGATTCTCTCTTCTCTCTCTCTGTTCCTGCCGGGGCTTCTAGAGACTTTTGTCTGGCCTAAGCTAAATGAAAGCCAGAGGGTCTTGCAGCCCCTTAATGTAGAGTTTGCGAGACAGGGTAACAAAAGGCTCTTGGGAAGCAAAGAGAAGACACCGAATTCATCCAGTGAAAGGAGGGCGTGGAGAAGACGGGATCAGGTACCACAGCTCCCACCCCCATTCTCGCTTCCCTTTGTCACAGTCATCAGACTAAACGTAATGCTGGTTATGAAGAAATAGGACCCACATTTCATGCTCCATTTTCCTGCCACACCAGGTCTTTTAAAGGAAGAACCAGCCTCACACTCGCAAGTGCAATTCCACGGGACAGACACACAGAATTTGTGGTTGTGTTTACTGAACCTGCGAGGAACTGTAGAGAGAAAGAAAGGTCTTAGAACAGCTCTCAACATACAAAAAAGGACAAGGCAGAAAGTGGATGATAAAAACTGCAGACCAATACACTTGAAATGAGCACAGACACAGTTCTCTATTTTAGAAAATATCATGAGTGCTTTAACGAAAACTGACCATCACTAGAACATGGTATGGTTTCAGTAAGGACATGGCATGTATGAATAAATGCAGTTATAAATTAGTTGGATTTTATATACACCATCACTTATTCATTCAACAAATGTTTTGCATCCTACGATGTGGCAGCAAATGTCCTAGGTGTTGTGGATACTGCCCAAAGCATGGTGGACAGATGTCCTACCCTTAAGAAGGTTAAAATCTAGTCCACGAGAAACTTTTCACACCACCATAAAAACAAAGAGGATAATTTCAAACAATTAAAGATAATGCCAGGCAAATAAACCATGTACTAGAAAAGATAATGTCTTGAAGGAGGTGGTGGAGGGGCAACATTGGTTATCTCATCCAGGAAATCTGATACAACGAGGATACACTGAGTGGTGAGTGAGCCACGAGGCATGCTGGAAGAAGAGACTTCCAAGCACAAGGAACAGTAAGTGCTAATATCCCAAGATAAGAACGAGCATGACTTGTTTCAGGAATACCAGATAATGTATCCAGAGCCTACCAGCAAGAAAGTCGGTTTTAGGAGAAGAGGTCAAATAGGTATGGAGGGACCAGATAATGAAGGGGTCTCTGGGCCTTGGTAAGAACTTTGAATTTTATTCTAAGTGTGGATGGGATTGCATGCAATGGTCTTTAGCAGGGAAGATGGCTTCGTGGCATGTATTTTGAAAAGATCACACTAGCTGACACGGAGGGGACAGATCAGGTGTGGGGGAGGGGGGTTGGACAGAGTGGAGACAGGGATAGCTTTAGGTAGCGCAAGAGATGAAAGTGTCTTGAACTTCGAAAATGGCAGAAGCGATACAGAGAATGGTAGATAGAGAGAAGAGGCCAAATTCAAGGGTATACCTTGGAGGCAAAACTAACAGACATGATTATCAGTTAGTGTTGGGGAATAAAATAAATCAGTGCCACAGAGAAACTCCTACTTTTTTCGAGGAACTGGGTAGAGCAAGGCAATTTACTGAGACCATAAACCTTGGGAAGAAAATGTTTAGGGAAAATAAAAGATGTGCTAAGTTTTAGAATATGGTAAACGTGGTATGTCTGGAATATTGGCCAGATGTGTGATAAAATATCTTATGATGTCCTTGCAGACAATGGGAAGTGATATAAATCTGAATGAGAGGACATCTATTATTAATTAATTAATTTATTTATTTATGTCTGAAAACATTTTTGGACATGTACTGTAGATCAGTAATTGTTTTAGATACTCAAAATACATAGGTGAACAAAATATTTTTCCCCCTATAAACATATATTATAGTTCCAGGGAATAAACAATAAGCAGAAAAACAAGTAAAATTGATAGTCAGATGATAGCTTGTTTCCGGGACTGGCATGAGAAATGGGCATATTCTGGGCATATTGTGAAGGTAGAACTATTAGCACCAACCGAGAGATTGGATTTGGGTCTAAGAGCAAAGAATCCCATAGTTTGCACAAATGGAATGATGCAATTGTCATTGACTGAAAGGGGGAAGATTCCAAGAAGAAAATATTTGGAACATGAAGATCAGGAGTTTGGTTTAGGACACGCTGGTCTGAATGCCTACTAGACAGCCAAGAGAAATTGCTGAATTTGGAGTTCAGGGAAGAGTTTCAAACTAGAGACACACATCTCTGAATTATCAATAAATAGATGGTATTTAAAATCACAAGGAAGGATGAGATCATCAGAGACTCAATATAGGAAGAAACTAATTCTAAAGACTGTTTCTCAGGGCAGTCCAGTGTTTGTGAGACATGTAAATGAGAAGAAACAAGAAAAGCAGATTTTTTAAAAAGTAGCCCATGTGGTAGGAAGGAAATCTAAAGTCCAAGTTGTCTCAGAATCTTGGAATTTCACGGAGGGTATTGTCCATCACTGATCTGTTCAAAACTTCCATTAATAAACTGAATAAGGACATTGATGAGACGCTAATCTCAGTTATACACAACATAAAACAGAGAGTTATCATCAGAATGCTCAATCTCTCATTCAAGATCCTAAAATATTTCAACAGGCTGGAATGATGATGGACTGTATCCAGTGGGATTATATTTTAAAGAGAAAGGCCAAAATTAGCTTCCAGGCTCAGAACTCTCCCTGCACTATAACAATCACAGTGAAGATGCAGCTGAAGGCCAGCCTATAAGAAAGCCAGAAAGACTCGGGAATTGAGAGTTAGCAATGCGATGTGGCTTCCTACGGAGAGTCACAGCGGGCCGGCTGGTGTTAATGCAGAGATATTACTGGCTCAACTCTCTTCTTTGTCAGTCAACACCTGGAATACTATTTTCAGTTCGGAAACGACAAATTAAGTTGGAGGAGAAAATTGAGGCTTTTGGATGACAACAGAACGCTGAAAAGAATATAAGCCATCATCTCTGAAGATGCTAATCGACTCAAATCTATCGGGAGACTGCCCAGAATAGTTAGAGAATAACAACAGTTGATAGAACTGAGGAATGTTTAGACCTAAGAAAGAGACACTTTTTGGGACATTGTGCTGGAGACTGTGCTATGAATCTACCAACTCATTTTTAGGGAGGAAAAAACTATAGTTTCCAGCTGTCTTGTAGTTAGGAAGGGCTAGAAGAAGACAGCACTAGAAGAGGCTGGGAAGGCAGGTGGGAGTTAGAGCACACAGGATGGCGTTTACACACCACGTTAAGTATTCTGGTGTCTTTTCTCAGAGCAAAGGAAGTCATTGACGTGTTTAGCAGGAGATAGAGACATCACCCAAGGTGACGTCCTAAAACACGACTATCTGCAGTATAGAAAAGAACAGAGAGAGGGATTAAGAGTAGTCGAAACATTTGTAATGATTTACTTTAGAAGTAAGAATAGTTTGAAGTACAATTGGGGCAGTGGATTTGGTTTGAAAAACAGATAAGAGGTGAAATCCACAGGACTAGGTATTGGGTTGGATAGAAGGGCATGGGAAAGACGGGTACCAAGAGTGAGTTAAGTAGGTAATGAAATGTCAGAAAGTCATCCACTAGACATGAGCATTATGGATCTCTCTCTCTCTC
>CAUYQG010138834.1:0-40978 GCA_963574415.1 Tarsius wallacei | reverse complement strand
AAAAAAAAACCCAACATTTTTAAAAAATATTTTTTTGGCAAGTCTCCACAGGTGTCGAAAATGGCATTTTGTTTTTGAAACCCCAAATTTTTATAATTCTTTTTTTTTTTTTTTTTTTTTTTTTTTGAGTTGTAGTCTTACTCTGTCACCCAGACTGGAATGCAGTGGCCGCTCCCAGTCACTGCAGCCTCGACCTGCTGGGCTCCAGGGATCCTTCCACCTCAGTCTTCCAAGTAGCCGGAACTACAGGCATGCGCTACCACGCCTGGCTAATTTTTGATTTATTGTAGAGATGAGGTCTCGCCAAGTTGCCCAGGCGGGTCTCGAACCCGCGGGCTCAGGTAATCCACTCACCTCGGCCTCCCAAAGCGCTGGGATTACAGGGTGAGCCACCGAGCCCGGCGTATAATTCTTTATGGAAAGGCATAGGCACTATCTAAAAAATTTTGTATATGTACTTATCATTTGACACAGATAATTGAATATCTCTCTATCTCGAGATAAATAATTTGGTCACATCTGCAAGATTCCTTTTGCTGTGAAGGTAATATATAAACAGGTTCTGGGGATTAAAAGGTGAACATCTTGAGAGGGCATTTTCTCTCTACCATACAGGGCCACAACAGAAGTAGATGAATTTAATAAACAATTTAAAGGGATTGAAGTCATATAGAGTATTTTCTCTGATAATGGGAGAATTAAGCCAAAGAATCAATGAAAGATAACTGGAAAGTTCTCAGATATTTAGAAAATAATCAACATATTTCTAAATTATTCTTAGGTAAAATAAGAAATCACAAGGGGAATTAGGAAATATATGGAACAAAATGTAAAGAAAACAAGTACTTTCAAAATGAAAGCAGTATATACAGAAACATTTATCTTTTAATGCTTACATTAATAAAGTGAAAGGGTATACAATCAATGAACAAAGTTTCTGTTATAAGATGCTAAAAAGAGACCTAATAAAATTCAAATAAGTTAAAGCAAGTAAATGACAAAAAACGTAAGTAAAAGAGAAAACAGATCAAAAAAAAGATGGACTAAAGAAAAAAGAAACTAATGAAATTCAAAACGGGTTCTTTGAAAATATTTAAAAAATAAACTAGTAGAGGGAAGACACAAATTATCAGAAATAAAAGATGTCACTATTGATCAGTTATAGGAAAGATAATAAAGAAATATTATGAACAACTATATTCCAATAAATTTGAAATTAAATGAATTGGACAAATTGTTTTAAAGGCCTAAATTACAAAACTGACTCACAGAGAAACAGACACTTGAATAGTTCTATATCTATTAAAGAAATTAAACTCATTACTTAAAAGCTCTTTCAAAATAAACTCCAGGCAAAGATGGCTTTATAAGAGAATTTTATTACACATGCAAGGAAAAAATAGTGCCAATCCTACCTAATAAACTCTTTAAGAAAATAGAGGAGTAGGCAACATTTCCCAAAGCATTTTGAGTCTTGCATTATTAGTCTGATAGCATATCCAAACACAGATTACAAAACAAAACACAAAACTAAAGACCAATATCTCTTTTAAAATTGGATGCAATAATTCCTAACCAAATACGTAAAAATTAAATTAAGTGATATAAAAAACATAAAGCATGACCAAGTGGTATTATCTTGGGATTGCAAAGTTGGTTTAATGTTTTTAACTCAATGAATGTAATTCCAATGTAAAAAATAATGGAGAAAAACATATGATCATCGCAGCATATGCATTAAAAACATTTTACAAAATGCATCATTCATGCATTCTAAAAACTCTCAGCAAAATGTAAATATGAGGACAAGAGAAGGAAAACTTCAGCTATCATCATTATATGGCGAAGGACCAAATAACTTCCTGCTAAGATTGGGAAAACAGCAAGAATGTCTATTCCTACTCATATTCTATAGAGTGTTGGAAGTCTTAGTTTATGCAATAAAGCAAGGGAAAGAAATAAAGCGCACACACACACACACACACACCCCTACATATGCACACATACATTTAGGGAAAGAAGACATAAAACTTTTTATTTTTTTGATATTATCATCGTGCATATAGAAATTGTCAAGGACTCTAACAACAAAAACTACTTTAACTGATCAAAATCAAAAAACATCAAATACATGACAAATATATCAAAATCAATTGTCTTTCTAGATTCTGGCAATAAACAGTTACAATGTCACTAAAAACCACAAAGTACATAAAGATAATTTTTTTTTTTTTTTTAGAGATAAGGTCTTGCTCTGTCTCCCAGGATGGGATGCAGTGGCACAATCAGAGCTTATTGTAACCTTGAACTCATGCTCAAGTGATCCCATCTCAGCCTCTTGGTTAGCTAGGACTACAAGCACATATCACCATGCCCAGCTAATTTTTCTAACTTTTTTTGTAGAGACAACATCTCACTATGTTGCCCAGGCTGATCTTAAATTCTTGGTCTCAAGTAATTCTACTGCTTCCACTTTGCAAAGCACTGGGATTACAGGTAAGAGCCAACATACCTGGCTGAGATAATTTTAATAGTATATACTATATTTGTACATTGAAATCTGTAAAAGATTGCTGAATGAAGTTTTTAAAAAGACATAAATAATTTGGGAGCACAATATCTATGAATTGGAAGACAATATTGATAAGACATTGAGTCTCTAAATTTATTGACTGATTTTAACACATTCTCAGTTAAAATCTCAGAAGACTTTTTTTTGGAGAAACTGTCAAACTGATTCTAAAATTTACATAACAATACAGAGAATATAGAAATTTGAAAAAGAAGAATGTATCTGGAAGACTAATACTCTCTGAGTTGAAGACTTACTACTAATCTATAATACATGTATTTGGACAAATATAGAAATTTAGAGTAGTGGTACGAAATTAAGAGTTTAGAAATGTGCAACACTATTCACAATAGCAAAAGCATGGAATCAACCGTGCTACCCATCAAAACTGGACTGGATAAAAAATGTGGTACATATACACAATGGAATATTATGCAGCCATAAAGAAGGACAAACATGCGGACTTAGCAGGAACTTGGATGGATTCAGAGTCTATCATACTCAGTGATCTATCACAGAAACAGAAAACTGAGTACCACATGTTCTCACTCATAAGCAGATCTTGATCATATATCATAATACTGTAAGAAAGGAATGGGCACTAGTGTGAAACTTCCAGGGAAGGGAGGGCATACCTCATCAACAAGGGTGCCTGCATAAGGAATATTTGTATACCTAACCCTGAATTGTACCCCACATCTTTAAAATAATTGAAAAAGAAAAAGAGTTTAGAAATGGATGTATGGGCAGGCTCGGTGGCTCAGTCTGTAACCCCAGCATTTTGGAAGGCCAAGGCGAGTGGATTGCCTGAGCCCGCAGGTTCGAGACCCGCCCGGGCAACTTGGCGAGACCTCATCTCTACAATAAATCAAAAATTAGCTGGGCATGGTAGCGTGCACCTGTAGTTCCGGCTACTTGGAAGACTGAGGTGGAGGGATCGCCGGAGCCCAGCAAGTTGATGCTGTGGTGGCCATGAGCGTGCCACTGCTCTCCAGTCTGGGCAACAGAGTGAGATTCCAACTCAAAAAAAAAAAAAAAAGGAAAAAGAAATGAATGTATGTTTATATGGTCTTAAAAAATAAAAAACTAATTGCCACAATAATTCAGCAGGGAAAGAATTTTTTTATAATGAATGGTGTTGGGATAAATGAATATCTGTATGAAAAGAAAAGAAACTTCAATACTTTCCTCACAACATACACAACATTTGATTCAAAGTGGATCACAGCCCTCCAAAAAGAGTTAAAAATCACAAACTTCTAGGAGAAAACATATGAGAGAATCTGTGTTACCTCAGGTAAGGCAAAATGTGTTTAAACAGGACACAAAATATATGACTCAAAAAAGAGAAGTAATTTATAATTAAATTTTACCTACATAAAAATCTTTGGCTTGTCAGAAAACTATTAATTAAGAAAACTAAAAGGCAAGCCACAGATGAGAAAAAAAAATATTGCAAAACATACATGTTACAAAAGATTGGATTTAAAACAAACTCAATAAGAAGACAACTCACTAAAAAAATGAGCAAATGATTTGCAAATGACCAGCAAGTCCAGAAAAAGTTGCTAAAAATCATTGGTCACTAAGTAAATGCATTAAACCACAATAATATACTTCTATACATTCACCAGAATAACTAAAACTAAAAACACATTATGGCGGAGGTGTGGAATGACTAAAGTCCTCATGAACTACATTTGTGAGTGCTAAATGACAGTCCGGAGAAAGGCGGTACTTCAGGCAGGGGCTGCTGCTCTACCAGCCTAGAACCTGGAGTGATAAGAGCGTAACACAAGGTCATGGCTGACCCAAAATTTCATTGAGAAAAGAGAGAAACAAGTCTTTGTTGTTGCTATACACTGACATTTTGGGATTGTTTGTTACACAGCACAACTTACAAAAGCTGATGAATAGAATTGTATTATATGGTATATGGTATTTGGTGCTATATTTCTTCTTCCTTTTTTTTCTTACCATGTAAAGTTTTTTTTGTACTTGAATTTACTACTCTTTTCCTCCGTTGGTTGTTTCAGCATTTGAATGATATTTGGAAAGTCTTTCCCACTTTCATATTCTAAAATTACTTATATTTTCTTCCAGTATGGGTAATATTCTCTTTTTTATATTTAGATCCTTGATCCATAGGCAGCTTTTTCTTGGAGTTTAATAAGTGAAAGGTTTGGATTCAATTGTATCTTTTTCTAAATAGTTATCCAATTGTTCTATGATCATTTACTTAAGAGTACATCTTTTTCCCCAGTAATTTGAGATGCCACGATACTATTGGTCACATATACTTGCTGTAATTTTGTACTTTATATTCACTTTCATTGTTTTGACTATTTGTTCTTACACTAACACCATATTGTTTAATTATAGTGGCCTTATAATATGATTTAAGATTCTTTTAATTGGCCCATTCTAACATTTTCCTGACTATTTGCTTGTGCATTTTGAAAATCAAGTTTACTAGCTTCACAAAAAATTAGTATTTTTAATTGGAATTATACATTTTTAAATGTAATTTTTATATTAACTTTAATAATAACCCCTTATGAGTCAAAACGCTCAATCCAATAATATAAGGTATCTATCTGTCCAAGTTTACTTTTTGTATCTTTCATTCTTGTTTTATTATTTTCCATGTGTAAATTTGCACATTTATTGTTCATTTTAATTCTGATTTTTCTTTTCTTGCTATTGTTGTGGGACCTTTCCTTCTATTATATTTTCTAATTATTTTTGCATATATGAAATAACTTTTTTATGTCAACTTTATATCCTGATTTCTTAGAGAACTATATTATTGTTTGTAATCATATTTTATTGATTCTTTTAAAGTACACTACCATAATTTATGCATATCATACATATATTTTTATATTTTCATTTATGATTTTTATATTGTTAATATTTGTCTTTATGATTACATTGGGTAATTTCTCAAAAACAAGGCTATATGGTAATGGAAACAGTAGGCATCCTTACCTGTAGTAGGCCTTACTACTTGCCGCAGTAAAAATTTATGCAGTGTTTTTTATAAAATGCCACTTTTTGTGTTGAGGATGGGATAGACATGCATACACAGACACACACATACATAATCATATTAAGGATGAATTCATTGAATCTTATTTCAGAAACTTTTTTTTTAAAGTTAGAAATTGGTGTTGAATTTTCAAATGTCTCTTAAGTATATAGGGAAATGCATGCTTTTGTTTCCTTAACTTTATTAATATGCTGAATTACATTAATAGCTTTTAAAAATGTTGAACCATTCTTGCATTTTTGTAATAAAAACTACTTATCCAAGATATATTATTTTTAATATGCTGTTTGATTTTGCTTGCTAATATTTTATTTGAGATTTTTATATTAATATTCATAAGTGAAATTATCTGTAGTTTAAATTATTTAGGGTTCCAACTTTCTAGTTTCAATAGCAAACTCTCCACAAATAATTTGAAAATTTTCCATCTCACAGTATTCTCTGTGATGGTGGTGCTATTTGCTTACTTTCTTGATTTGTATGCTTTTTGGGAGAATATACAGAGCAACAACAATTTGCTGATGGCCATTATATCATACAAACTTAGAATTTTTATCTTTTACAATGAATGCTTGCTTGTTGAAAAAGTTTTACTACGTACAAACGAGCATAAAGAAATATACAATAAGGTAGTAATGTCAATAAACGAAACAGTTATTTACTATTTTGAATAAACATTTTACCAGACAACAAAAAACGTAATTAGGGCAAGCATCAGAAAAATAAATGTTCCTTAAATATCTCTCATTTCAGTAGAATATTAGCCTGAAAAACCTAGTTTTTGGTTTATTAATATGTCTTTATTTCCTTTATAACAAAAATATTTTAAATATTTTGATATCCATGATTCTTCCAGTAACTTAATGATTCAATAATGTTGGAAAAGTAAAAGTGTTTTTTTAAAAAATGGGAAATAGCTCATTCTAGTTGTACCAGATAAGACTGCACTATATTAGTTATATGAACAACCAAAAATTGACTAAAATGAAGGCTGTCATTTTGCAGGCAGAGAAATTTTTGAGTGCTTATTTCAACCTCACCCTTTTAAAAAGTCATTTTTACTCTCACTGAATTTATATAATGTTTCAGATTCTTCTTTTTGATTGGATATGAGTGCTGAATTCAGGTGCTCTTACGTGGATACTGACATAGATTTTAAGACAGCAAAAAATACAAAATAAAAAGATTTATATACTGTTTGTCGCCTCTGTTTCATGTTCCTCTGTTTCTCTTTTCTTACGTTCCTGTGGATTATTTGAAATTTTTTCTTTTTTTTTTTTTTGAGTCACAGTTTCACTCCGTCACCCAGACTGGAGTGCAGTGGAACGGTCACTGCCACACCAGCGTCCACCTACTGGGCTCCGGAGATCCTTCTGCCTCAGCTTCCAAATAGCCGGAACTACAGGCGCGCGCTACCACGCCCAGCTACTTTTTTTTTTTGATTTATTGTAGAGACAAGGGCTCACCAAGTTGCCCTGGCTGGTCTCGAACCTGTGGGCTCATGCAATCTGCTCGCCTTGGCCTCCCAAAGTACTTGGATTACTGGCTGAACCACGGAGCCCGGCCTATTTGAATTTTTAAAAATCATCTTGTTTTTTATTCATAGTATTTTTAGTTTCAGTAATGGTGGTCCAGGGTATGACAATATTGCATTTGTGACTTATTAGACTGCTGTTGTCAACATTTTACAACTGTGAGTAAAGTTGTATAGCTTACTCCCATTTGGGTCCCTTTACTGTCCTCATTTTACAAATAGTCTTAAGTAACGCCTCCATATACACTTAGTACTACATTAAATGGTTTTATATGTATTTTCTTTAATCATCAAACATGATATAAGAACTTCATGAGAAGTAAGATTGTCTATTATATTTATACTGCTTCACCCATTCCAATGTTTATTTCCTTCTGAAGTTACAGACCTTCTTCTATTAATATTTTTCTCCTGTTTATAGAACTTTCTTTAGTCACTTTTTAATGGTAGATTTGTTAACAATAAATTATCTTAGTTTTCCTTCTTCTGAGAATGTCTTTATTTACCTATCTTTTTGTTGTTGTTGTTAGATTAAGGTAAGTAGTTTATTTACAAAGTATATCAACGACTGGCGAGGGGGCCAGATGCTTAAAAAACATTTGGCCTATTTTCCTATCATTTTAAAGCATATTTTCACCAGATAAAAAATTTGCAGTGAGTTCTTCTCTTCCATTTTTACAAGAAAAACCTACCCTTTTTAGTCTGACCTCTGTGGTTTTAGATGCGAAATTGGAATTTTCTTGTAAGAAACGCATTTTTTCTCTCTGACGGTTTTGAAGATTTTTGTCTTTAGTTTTCAGAAATTTATTTATGACATATGTATCTTGTCA
This sequence comes from Tarsius wallacei, assembly GCA_963574415.1. Lineage (NCBI taxonomy): Eukaryota > Metazoa > Chordata > Mammalia > Primates > Tarsiidae > Tarsius > Tarsius wallacei. Next base: position 32,990 of record CAUYQG010138834.1, on the reverse strand, counting down.
TGGATTTCTTTGAGTTTATTCTTTTTGCAGTTTTCTCAGCTTCTTGAACCTGTAAGTTTATGTCTATCACCTAATGTGGGAAGTTTTTTAGTCATTGTTTCTTTGAATGCTTTTTTCAGTTCCACTCTCCTCTCCTTATAAGTCCCCAATGATACCAAATGTTTGCTCTTTTGTCACTGCTCCACAGGTCTTTGAGACCATGTTTGCTTTTTGTCTCTTTTCTGGGTAAATTCTATTGATCTTCCTTCAAGTTTGCTGATTTTATCATCTGTTATCCCCATTCTAGGCACATTCAGTGAGTATTTTTTTAATTGGCTACTGTATTTTTTCAGTTCTATAATTTCCATTTGGTTCTTTTTTTTTTTTAATAAATTCTATTTCTTTGCCGAGATTTTCTATTTTTTGTGTGTGTTTCAAGAGAATTTGTGATTGCTCATTGAAACATTTTTAGAAGGTTGCCTTATAATCTTTGTCAAATTGTTCCAATACCTGATTCATCTTGGTGCTAGTATCTGTTGATTGCTTTTCTAATTCATGTCATGATTTTCCTAGTGTTTGATATGATGAGTAACTTTCTATTGTATCCTAGATATTTTGGATATTATATTATGAGTCTCTGGGTCCTATTTATCACCTTCTTATGTATGTGAGAACCATGCCCCTATTAACGGTCATCTCGAGGTCTAGATGTTTGTATATGTTTACCTTCTTGCAGGGTTTCATCTACCACATCCTTGCAAAAGTGGGCACTGAGTCACATTGCATTTTGGGTGAAGCTTGGCTCCACACTGGACCTCTCTGATATCAGGTGAGAAGAAATGAAGTTCTAGATATCCCTTCCTCCCGCTACCCCTTCTGCTTTGTTGATGCCAGGTGGTGTTGGAGGCTCAGCTCCTCACTGGGCCCTGTTGACAGCAATGGACAGGGCAAGTAGGGTAACTACCCCACTGTCAATGACCCTGCCTCCATTCTACCACCTTGATGCTAGGAGGGCATGGAGGTTCAGTTTCCCACCGAGTCCTGCTGACACATGAGGTGGGGGTAAACTGGAGCACATATTAGCCACAGCTGGCACCTCCTGGTTAAATCTCATTGATGTTGAGTGGGAGTGGAGGCTCAGCTCCTTACTAGGCTCCACTGCCACTAACCTGGTGGGACAACTGAGTACTGCTCACTGTCACTAGGCAAGGGCTAGAATACCATCTTCCTTCTTATCCTCTCAGACATCAATCAGCTGTGGAAAAATCAGAGTGCTGCCTGTCACCTGGTTAAGGGATTGGAGCGAAAGATCAACTTCCTACCCCATGACTATAGGAATACAAGGTCTGATTTTATTTTTTCCCTTGGTGTTTGCCAAGGGTTAAGCAGTTTTGCCAATAAAGTCTTTTAAGGTTAGGGCACATATTTTCTGGCCCCTTGACCTGGGATGAGAAGACTTTTCCTGGAGCTTTGCTCTTATCCCTAGATAAAATGTTCTCACTTATTGTCATCTAAAGACATATTTAAAAATTCCTCCTTAGTTACTTAGGGAAGATTCTGAATTGCTCTATCTGGTTTGTGTGGGAGGCAATAAAGAGACCCAGGGAACTCATCACCATGTTGTTCCTCAAGTTTCAAGATCCCTTTGCAACCAGCTTTCTTCTTTCTCTCCAGAGAATTCCTATGCTTGCTTACTGTGTTATGTACAAAGTGGTTTTGTTTTGTTTTAATTTTTATTTTGAAGGAGAGGACCTGGGAAAAATGAGACTTCTCTTCTCTTGGCAGAACCACAACTTTCTATCATAGAAATATTTAAATTTTGTGAAAAAAAATCAACTTTTATTTTTATTTTTACTTTGCATGTTGTACATAACCTGGTCAGGGATTCATTCAGCTGCTTGCCCCTCCTTGCCAAATCAGACTCTGGAAGATCAAGAGCAGACCAGGTTTAAGTCATCATTAATTTGTTTCAAGAAAGTGAGAGGAAAAAACTTTTCCCTAAGTAACTGAGGCAGAATTTTTTAATATGTCTTTAGATGATAAATGATAAGTGAGGATATTTGATCTAGGGACAAGTGTAATATTTCCTCTGGATTTATACCTACCATTTAGCACCACCAAGTTTAGTTCATGAACACATGTAATGATAAATACCCCTTTTAGGTTAATTTTTCTATATCTAAAATAGTGGCCCAGTGGGAAGTGATGGCCAATCTATTCCCCAATGGCTTCAGGTAGGGAAATACTGAGTTCATCATTAATCTTACCCTTCAGTCCTCCAGGGAAGATTATCTTTGTAGAACGTTGTAAAGCTAAATAAATTTAAAAGATTATCAGAGAAAGATTATAAATCTAAGCTTAAGTTCATGATTCTGGGCACCCATTAAAATCACCTGGGGAGTTAGGAAAAACATAATACTAATGGATTTGCATTGCCCCAGATCAATTACACATGAATATCTTGGGTGTTGGGCATTGGTATGTTTTTAAAGCTCTCAAAGTGATTCTAATGTGCAGCCAAGATTAAAAATAACTCATATAGATGGGTGTTGTTTTCTAGGACAAGAGATTTCATGTGTTATGACAAACTACATTTACCATACCAGATAAAAACTCAGACCAAATAGGTTTTTTCTGGTTTTATGAGAGAGGCAACTCAAATGCAGTCCCTTTAAGGTTGCCCCTCCCAACCTTGCTAGTGACTTATTTTGTGCCCAGAATATCCCTTCAAATCAGGAGAAAGAATACAGTGCTCTAAAACTTAATTCTTGTACAGAAATTGTGTTAACCATCAAGTTCCTTACTGTGGTACACACAACATGCTGACTTACATAACAGAAACACCTTTCCAGAGGTACCTGCTAGTGAGAGCCTATCAGGAATAAATCACTAATTCCCATGTAGGGAGATCCGAACCCTGAAGCCACTGCTCCTGGTAGAGAGCTCATTTTAAACTAAGCAGGACTTTTTATTTTTGAAACCTCAGTGCTTATGGCTGGCTGCCCATGTTGTGAATTAGCCAGACCTGGAAAATGATGAATGACTTTAACCCAAGGGAGTGGTGTTGTAATGAGAGGGATGATGGCAAGAATATTCAGTGCCTCAGTTTGAAAAGGGATAGTGGAGGGTGCCAGTCATGAAACTGGGTACAGTCCCACAGGTTAATAGATAATCTTTCATAGGAAAAAGCAAGCCTCTCTGTCACTGAAAACTTGCAAGGAGATATGATAGAAGCTTCTGAGTGAGTACTGTTATTGGGACAGAGGCACCAAAGGTTGTTTAAATCCCCTTCAGAGAATGCAATTTTTATTGGTCATTAACTTATTTTCCCTTGAGGATATAGAGAAAGGATTTGAGAATACCAGCCACAGCCAACTTCTTTTTCTAAGAAAGGCAGGCCAGTTGACAGTGATAAAATGAATCTCTCCTTCTCAAGTTCTGATAGTCTGTTTTCCTGAGTGGCTTATCAGGGGCTCTGACAAATTAAGAGAGACTCCACAACAGATCTCATTTACAAAATTCTACTAGGATTTCATTCTGCCCGGGTTCTCATTTATTCTTATTGATGCTGCTAAGGCATTTGGAGTAATTGGTCCTGGTATCTAGGTTTTTAAAAATAATACCATATTTCTCTTGATTTGGGGTCTAAGAATTGGAGTTGCATCAGTGTAAAATTAGAAATTTTCTATTTAAATAGGCCATTTTTCTTGACCTAACAGAGCAGTAGAGAGGCTCAAGGGTAGCACAAGAAATAGCCAACCTAGCTCCTAGAAACTTTATAGGCAAATTTAGCAACAAGTTAGCATTCACTTAAGTACACCAAGTGGTTAAACTGAGTTGTATATTTAGGACAAGAAGAGAATTCTTTGGAAGCTGTGCCATCCCTATATTTCAGGTAAGGACTGACAGGAGATTTAATATTCTGGAGACAATTTTGACTCGGTTTAACATAAAATTGTTGAATGCCTACTGCATGCTAATATATACAGAAACAAATAAAATATGGTTTCTGTCCTTTAGAATTTACAGATGACCACAGTCTTTCTATTTTCATCCAAATTTGACCCTGAGAAGTGCCCCCAGTTTCAGAAAATGTTCAAAGAAAATTTAACTTATGTTTCATAGTTCACCAATGATTACATAACTGACTAAGAGTCTTAATTCTGGCCTTCAGTATAATTATTGCTGGTTGCCTTACTCATCTCTCATTTTGCATATTTATTACTAAAACTTTTCTATATAAAGAACTCTACAAGCATTCAAATTGTATGAAGATGGCTCACCAGGCCAAGTACATAAATTATAGTTGGTGGCTCTTTAAAGTCTTAGCAGACAGCCAGTAATATTCCTCATGCTTATCAGTCATCTTTTGCATGTCTGCAGCCAAAAGGAGTTCGAGTCTCATTACGTATATCTACAAGAAGCTATAGTAAATATACAGTATATAGAGCTTATTGTATGATTAATGAGGTCTCCAAGTATATTAAGAGTAAAATAAAAATAAAAGTCCATGATGAGTACATTTAATGTTTGAAAATATTTAATTCATTTGCATTTAATGATAGTTACAAGATTTTGCTAAAATTAAGACAATTACCTCAATGTATATTAGCTGTTAAAGTTGAAGTTAAAGAAAAAAAAATTCCATTTGGACTTCATAAGCAAATGACTGGTGAAGAGACATCAGCTACATTACATTACATCTTTCTATGTATGAATGCTAACTAAATTTTGTGCTCATTAGCTTATTGGGTTAATAAATGAGACACTGAAAAATGTTCATGCTCCTACAAGTGAAATATTTTCATAGAGCCAGAGGAAGCCTGACTAATTTGAGTAAGATTCAAATTTTCTGTCTTTTGTAGTGATTAATACCATGAGACAATGTAAGAATAATCTACTTCTAATCCTGATGTGATCAGTGACTCACCAAGAAAGAACCTGGGAAATTCTCTTAACCAAAGGAGTACATCTCCTTATTTGTAAAAGAATGAGACCAAACCTATTTTGGGGATGATACCCTATCAGATAAAGATTCTAAGAGGTTTTATATTTATAACTTAGTCTTATATATAATAAAATTGACCTGATGCTATTAAAGCTTATTATTATAAGGTCAAGTTCATTTAAGGACTGAAGTATATCCTAGGCTTAGAATCACTCCAGGGCCGAGACCCATGATGCAGCTGCAGCAATAAAAATGCTGAGCTCTCAAAGGAGAATAGGGCTGATGATATATTATCATGAGATATGATAATGTAAATGAAAATGCTTTGCAAACTATTTGGAGCTATATAAATGTCAGGTATTAGGCATTATTATTACCTTCTCCATTTATTGAAAGACCAACTTACAGAACTGACTTCAACAGGGCCATGTAATAAGTCAGGGACAATTTAGGAAAAAATCCATTTTTTATTCTGGCATTCCTTCTGTTCCTTCAGCCCACCAATATTTATGGAATTCCTTCTGCTTGCAAAGCACCAGTGGGAGAATTAAAGAGGTGTCTAAGACACTATCACAGTCCTCAATGAGCCTGCAAGCTAGTAAATATGCATGAAACAGCATTGTTTATTTTTCTTTAATAGTTTTATGTGAGAAGGATCATTTTCCTTGACTAGTTTTTAAGTTCTTTGAAGACTCAAAGTAGACTTTTATTTCTTTTGAACTTCTTCATGATGTTCAATAAGCTATTGGGCATATTGACACTAAAAAAAAAAAAGAGAAAAATAAGCAATAATCTCTGTGATAATGTTTAGATTCTCTAAATTTTTATACAAATGCAAGTTATTAGCATTATTTATGTTTGAAATTTTCTCAGTGCAATTTGAGAAGATGTAGACACTTAGATTTCATTGCTTTAAAATGATCACTGGAGATCTCAGAACTTCTATAGAAGACAACGCTATGTAGGGTATTTATTTTCTCCAGAAGGTAAGAAGAGCATCCTGCTTTGATATTTATTACTTTTTGGTTGAATTTGGAATTTGTAAAGGTTTGGTTCCTAGGTCATATCCCCCCTCAGCCACCCCTCCACACTTATTGCTAATTTAGACCCATGTCCTATAATTTTCTAAAATATAACATATAGCTGAAGTATTTCCTGTACTTGAGACTTTTTCCACCTAACAGTTATATGGCTTTATCTTTTAACAACCAAAAAAACAGTAATACATAAAATAACCAACTTTTCTTGAAGACTCACAATGTGTCAGGTATGATGTTATATGTTTATATGTAGCATTTCATTTACCCCCTATAATAATCCTATTAAGTTGTATCCTCTTATCTTCATTTTACAGATGAACAGACTAAAGTTTAGAGATGGTGACCAAAATCACAGGACTAGTGAGCAGAAGAAAGAAACCGAATTTAGGCACTATAGTTACCAACACCTGACAAGTGACATCATTACTGAAAGTTTATTTAGCTGATCTACTACAGAAATAATTTTGAGAATTTTAGATCAATCTTGACTAGTGGTGCTCAATGAAGAATGATTTTGCCACCCAGGGGATATTTTTCAATGCCTGGAGACATTTGAGGGTGTCACAACTGTGGAGATGCTATGGGACCTAGGGCATAGAGGTCAGGGATGTTGCCAAACATCCTACACCACAGTCACCTTCACAACAAAGAATGACCTTGCCTAAAGTGTCCATAGAAAATCCCTGATCTAGACTCTTCTTTCCATGCCAGGACAGTTCTTTTGTAAACCAGTAACTTCCTTCTTTTGGCTCAGGAAGCCTTGGACAGATCACCTAAAAAGCCAGTGCAAGATCAAGCAAGTATGAGGGTACAATCGTGATCTCAGAGCTTCTATAGAAGACAATGCTATGAGGGCATTTATTTCCTCCAGAAGGTAACAAGAGCATCCTGCTTTGATATTTATTACTTTTTGGTTGAATTTGGAATTTGTAAAGGCTTGGTTTATAGGTCATATCCCCTCTCAGCCACCCCTCCACACTTATTACTAATTTAGACCCATGTCCTATAATTTTCTAAAATATAACATATAGCTGAAGTATTTCCTGTACTTGAGACTTTTTCCATCTAACAGTTATATGGCTTTATATTTGAGTGGCTAAGATAAATAGCTATAGCAATTTCATGGTACTTAAAGTCACATTTCTTGATAATCTCTGGATTTTCAGGGACCATTAGAGATCCCTGTGTGAATCTTGGAATAATGAAAAGTACATTCTAGCAAAGACTTTAGGTACTCTGCTATTGCTGCATTGATTTAGAAACATATTTCTAAATCAATTTTTTTTCTGCAATTTTAACTTGTAATAAAATGAGTCTTAACCAAAGTGCCCTTTGCAATCTAAATGCTTAGGTTTAAGAGCAGCAGGCCAAATTGAGAATTAATTAACATTTTGAAGCCATAGTGTTTAATCCTAAATTGTACTTCGAATAGGGATTGATTTCTACACCATAGCAAAACAAGCATTGTGTCTTCCCCTGCCCCTTTTAATAAAAAGTATGGATAGAGTGCATTTAGAAAATAAGATTAAATAATGTGATCATTAAATGTTTTTGATGAAGCCATAATAATATTCTATTACAGAATCCGTGTTCTCCCAGTCATCTTTATAACTTTGAGAAAACAATTACAGGATAAGTAAGACAGAAAATCAACCAATACTGAACGCATTAGTATAATTTATGTATTCATAAAACTGATAATAGACATTTATTTCTAAAAATTCTTAAAAGTACAGGTATAATGGAACCAGTCAGCAATTTGCCACTTGCAATTAATCACTCTCTTCATATTCACAACATTCAATTTTTCTTGCTATTTGAGAGAGTAATGATTAATTGATAAAAGTTTAACAAGTGCTCTAAAAGCAGGTGCTCCTAATTGCAAAGTCTTCAGAATGATTCTTCCCAAGCCTACTTTATGCTAATTTGTACAGCATTAGTCATAACACTTTATGATTTTACTTTTAAAATGACTTTTCTTTTAGTCACTCTAATTTAATTAAGAATTTTAACTAGTTACATGTATCAAGAACACCAATGAATTTTAAATTTGTGAGTTTGATTACCATAAGAGATTAACAAGAAGACTCATAAAAATGCACGGCTGCCAATTAGAAGCATCAACACTGTGTAAATTAGAATTTGTTAATTGGTTTAGCAAATGTAAATTCAATTTTTTGAAATTTTATGAACTGAAAAATTGATTATATTTTTGTGAGCCTCCAGAAATATCTTATTAGTGATGATATTTGTTTCAGTAGTTGCTGAGATTATATTTGTATTTTAGCTACAAATGTTTCTATTTCATTTATTTCAGAAATATCTGACTTTAGCATTCATTTTTCATCCACACATGTTTGCCCCTCACCATCCACACTATTAAATGAATACTTAAGCACACATTTTTCTTTCATCTGTCTTTCCTCTCAGCAAGACAGATAAAATATGCATTCTAGGTAAGGTTTGTTATTTTGTATTTTCAATATTAAAGTGCATGTAATTAATTTAGTTTCCTTAAACACTGTGTGTTTATGACAAAACCTACAGATGCTTTTACAAAGATGCATATTAAAAAAGCATTTCAGGTATGCAGATTAATACTGTTTGCCTCTAGGAAACAGGCCCAGCAATTGTGCATTTTATAATTATAAGAAGAATAGAGCTATATTTTAGTATGCATTGTAGAATACAGAGGTCTCTTAGCAATGTAAGATCAAAATTTATTCTTGGAGAAATATATACACAGTTGGGGCTCTAACTTTCAGTCAGTTACTCCCATGCTGAGCTGCAGTCAAGAAACTAAGGGCAGAATTCAGGACAGGCCATAAATATTCTCATGGCTGAGTCTACATACTGTAAGTAAGGCGGTGGGAGAAGAATAAGGCATTGAATTGTTCCGTGAACTCGGCACTCTGAATTTTCCAGGTAACTTGACTAGTTTGATAGTAGTCCGTGAACATCCTCCCTCTGCCTCCTAACTTCTCCAGACCCTTTCAGAGCTGTATTTGAAATCACAGTGCTAGATAATCTCTCCAAATTCAGCAGATAATTATTGGGCCGCTCAAAATCTCTTGCAGCATTAACACATTCTCCTAAATTACAGTAATGTAATTCAATTACTTTGTTCCTGATTAGCTCCAAAAGAATAAAATATAGGATCAGACCAAAGGGCTAAGGAAACACAAACCTTGCCCTTTGATCAGTAGAGGTAGGAAGGGGCTTAACATTTATAGAGAACATGCTTCATGCATTTCGTTTTGTATCTCATCAACTTTAAGCAGAAACTAGGGCCCTGGTAACTAGACTTGGCAACCAAGTAGCAGCAGGAAGTCATCTGACAAGGGAGAGCTGCTACTGGAACTCAAGTCTAAAAGAGATGTGGTCTCTAGAAATCAGCTGGGTTGTGGACAGCATAGTAGCCCCTGCTTACCAAGAAAGAGGGTGGTTTTGTCTTTTTGTCCCCAATCCTTTCCCTTATCAACTCTCCCCTCACCATCACGGTGTTCATGTTCTGCTAGCTTAGAAGAAAAAAGGGGGAACAACCTCAATCTCTAAAAGCAAAATATTGTTTAAATAAATAAATTTGGATATTAGTGAAATATTATGCAGCTTTTAAAAATAATAATGAAGACATTTATATATATTGACATGAAAGTACGTTCACAGTTTATTCATTCAATGATTCACCAAATATTGCTGTCTATTACATATCAAGCTCTGAACTATGCTTCAGTGGTAAATAAAACATGCCCATACAGAAGAAGTTTTCATTCTAGTAGTAGATTCAGACAATTAAATATATATATATATATATGTGTGTGTGTGTGTGTGTGTATGTATATATAATGTCATTTCAGGAGTGATCATTGCAATTCAGAAACATGAAACAGACTAAGGGGTAGGAGGAAGTGGGAACGACATTTGATTAGATATATGTTTGAAGGCTTTGGGATCTACACTGTTTTGTAGGTCAAAAGTACATGTACATAAGATATAGGATTAAGAACATTCCCAGGAGAGGGAAAAGTTAGAATTGTGTTATAGCCAAAGGAGTGTGGACAAGTGTGGCTGCACCCTAAACATGTTCATCAAAAATAAAAACACTACATGGGGCAGTCAGATTAATCTATGGGCTCTATGTGGTCTTTAGGCTGGAAGTTTTTACACCATTTTAAACCTATTTAGTGAATATTCCAAGCAGTCAAAGGAAACTCTCCTAGTTGAGGCATTTCACTGTGGAAAGATTAATACTTTCAGTCTTTAACTTAAAAGGTTAATGCTAGATAAGTTTCACAGTGATATTATATCACAGATGCCGATCAATCTTCGAAGTGTTTTAGTGGTACTAGTTCTAGGATGATAGGTATGAAGCTGTGGTTAGATCCGCAAATTTTCTGAGCAAATCAGCTCTCCTTTCCAATTTGTCAACCTTTTTCCTCTCTTCTAGATGTTCCCTAGGACTTGTTCTCTAGTAATTGAAACTCTCTCTCTCTGTACATTTCACTCTTTAAATCTCCTCTCATGATATGGTATTGAACCTGTATAGTCTGGACAAGGACTCTAATTCTCTAACTTTCAGCTGGGATTTTATGGGGAATCCTGGGCAAAATCATTCAGCTTGAAATCACGTTTATTAGGTTGTAAATGAGGAAAATAAGGTTTATCTTTCCCAGAGAATGGTGGAATGGTTGATTAATACATTCTTAAAGGGTGTTCTGAAGATTACAAGTGTCAGCTACTATTGTGATTATTATTAGCTGATGCTACAATCAAAAATTAGAATAAGCACCGTTATGACTGACTCTTTTTTGTCTTTTGTACATGCATTCTATCCACTAGAGGAATTTAATATAAGCCCAACATAATTAATTAATGTTTATGAAGCGTATTGCGAGTCTCAATTATTCTAAGTGCCAAGTGAAGCTATGAGAAACAACATAGCTTTGGTTCGAACTCTGTGGTAATATTAGATTCTGATTGGCTTCGTTTACATTATAGATCATGTACTTAGGGTCTCATTTTTATATTCTGTAAATGCCTGGTAGCCTGTGGTGTATTATAACTGTTCAATAAAGTAGTAATGAAGTTGTAATCTCCTTTTCTCTTGATTTGCCTCCATATTTTAAAAAATAGACTAGACAGAAAGAAAGATGCTCTCTGATTTTTGGCAAAAGATAATTCAAAATCTCTGTTAATGGAAATATGGAATATTCTTTCTCTTGCTTACTAATCAGGAAAATGAAAACTATTTACTCTGGGAAGTCTAGTTGTATCACTTCTAAATCATTTATAGTCCACTAAGTGCTTTGAATAATGGAGGAGCTAGGAGAGCCCCAGATTTAATTTTGTCTCCTGTGTTTTTTCAGTGTCTTTGTGCTTTCTTGCATTTAGGGGAATAGCACAGAAGAGGGAGTTTAGATGATTTTTTTAAAGCTATTAAAAGCTTTTACAAGGGACTTGAGCTTTAATAAAACCTCTCTGTATGCAGAAAGGCCAAATCTCCAGGGATCTGGAAAGAAGCAACCTAAAAGTTAAAATTTGAAAAGCAAACTAAATTCATGAGTTTAACACCACTTTGTTTCTTCTCCGATCCTTACCTTTTTTATAGATACATTAGTTCAGTACATTCTTTAACCCAAAGTCGTCAATAAATCACAGTATCAAATTATGAGCTCAAGTTTGCCTGACATTTCAGTATATAAAATGCTATATTACATATGTATTAGTTTTCGATTACTGCCACAACAAATTACCATAAATTTAGTGGCTTAAAACAATAGCTATTTATTATTTGACAGTTCTGTAGGTCAAAAACACAGGCACAGGTTGATTCAGCTGGCTCTCTGTTCCAAGATTAAGAAGGCTGGAATCAAGGTGTCTGCAGGGCTCTTCCTTTCTGGATGTCCTAGGGGTATACTCGCTTATAGGCTCATTCAAGTTGTTGGCAGGATGCAACTCCGTGAGATGCAGGGTTGTGGTCTCCATTTCTGGGTGTTGGCCGGGGATTATTTTCAGCTGTTAGAGGCAGCCTACATTCTTTGACTAATAGCCTCATTTCACTATCTGCAAAGCCAGGAATAGTGGATCAAGTTTTTTTTTCAAGCTTTGAACCCTTCTGACCTTTCCTTTTGCCTCATCTCTCCTCTGCCACCCACCTGAGAGAATTCTTCTCTTTTAAGGACTTATGTGACTAATTTGGATCCAGCTGGATAATACAACGTAATCTGATCGTATCAAGATCTGTAAAGTTTATTGTGTCTGAAAGTCTCTTTAGCATGTAGCATAACATATTAACAGGTTCCAGGGATTAAGGCATACTAGGTGAAGTAGCACTATTACCCCAATTTTATAGATGAAAAAATGCAGTATCTCAGTAGCATAAGTGGTTTAACAAGGCCACAGGGCAAATAAATGGCAGAGCCCAAGGATGATGACTAAAATCCTTTTGTCATTTTCAGTTATTCTTTGCTTCTAATAAACATTTAAAGGGTGCACAGTATCAGGTTCTGTATATTGTCTAGGAATACAGAAATGAAAGGTGTTTCTGAATTCAAGAGGTTCACAATCTTGCAGGCTAAAATGACAAATACCTTGTATGCAAGCAATTTTAATTTAGTTTGTAAAGATTTGATAAAGGACACAGAAGAACTATAATCTCAGGGAGGAAAATGAGTGGACATTTATAAAGATTTTACAGAGAAGGTGGTCTTTGAAAAGGCTCTTCAAGATCGAGCAGGAGTTCATGTTAGATATCTGGAGTATAGTAGGAACAGGATGTGCAAAGTCTCGGTGACTAAAAGGCTAGGACTCCTTTGAGCCCCCACAATGGAGATAAAGGGTACTAGTGAGAAAAATTGACAGGCAAGGCTGCCTAGGTGAGTAAAACTATATCATGAAGAACTTTTAAAAAAAACACTGCTTTCCTTCACCCCCTATGGTAAAGATCTGTTGAAGCATCTAAGCGAGAATTAACATATTCCATAGCGTGTCTTAGAAAGGTCTAAAATGAGGAGGCCCAAATAAGCAAGAGTTGAGCTAGTGAACAACAGTGACCATCATGTTCAAGGCTCTTGCTAGATATTGTGAAAGTTAAAAAAAATACAAATTATACATTTGTCCTGTTATGTCAGAACTCTTTTGGTTGCAAGGAACAGAATATCAATTCAAAATAACTTCAGCCAACAAAGCAGAATCTATTGACTCACATTATCAAAAATCTTGGAGGTACATTATTTCAGGCAGAGTGGGATTCAGCGGCTCAGTTGGCATCAACTGTCTATCTCGCTCCATCTCTGATATATTTCTCTTTTCTGGAAGCATTGCAGAGACCTTCCCTCCATGGTACAGCAAAGATGACAGGCAGCAATTTTAGATTTGCATTGTCCTTACTGTTATTAATCCTAGAAAAAAACGAGCATTTTCTTTCTCCTACCATCCATAGTTTTCTGAAAATGGACTGGGATTGGTCTTAGTTACACATGCCCACCCATGCACCAATTACACTGTTTACAGTGTAATTTACATAGCTTACCTTCATTATACCTCCACATCTGTGCCAGGAAAATGGAGAAGACATCATGTGTTAGAGTTGAGTATTTTCTGAAATAGAGAAATTACTGATTTTTTGAAATAACAAATGATAGCTGGGCAAATAAACCAGTTCTCCATTACACTAGCAGTCAAATCACCTGAGGCACTTATTAAAATGAGCTTGCAATTCAGTAACACTGGGATAAGGTCTGAAATTCTGCATTTTTAACAAGCTCCTAGATGATGCTGATGCTTCTGGTACCTGGACTACATTTTGAGTAACAAGACATTATATTATCTATTGGGGGAACCAAACTGAGCATATGGAAAGATAATCATAATACAAAATGCAAATGATGATTCAAGGTAATGAGACAATACTCCAAACCATATCAGTTTTACTTTAAAATGTCCTTGATAAAGCAGTAAAATTTGTTAGTTTTATTAAATTCAAACCTTGGATTTTATGACATATTTTTAATATTGTGTGTGGTGAAATGGGAATTGTACATAAAGTATTCTGCTATGTGAAGTTTGTCAAGAGGAAAAGCACTTGTGAGTTACAAGCTCAAGTAGCCACTTTTTTCATGGAATGCATTTCTTGCCTGAAAGAATAACTGACAGACTATGGTTATTCTGACTTGGACATTTAAATATTTTCTAGAAATGAACAATTGAGCCTCTTCAGGGAATGGGAAATTTATTTTTAATGATAACATTTGAGCTTTCAAACAAACATTAAAATTGTAGGAAAGATGTATCTGTCCCCATGAGCTTGACAGCATCTCAATTCTTAAAGGTTTTCCTGACAACATTGATGGTTTATGAATAAATGCTATTTTTAAATCACCATGTCATCATGTGGATGGTTTACAAAATTCGGTGAGTCAAATTTTCCAAATGGCCAATATTTGATGTTGCAAAAATATTTCTGGGTAAAAAATTTATTGAGAGTACAAGACAGACATAGATATCACTATAATATGTACAAAAAACTTATGGATATTGTTCCAGATTCCATTTGCAACTAAACTTTAAAACATAGCTACTTCTCAGGGTTGAGTTTAGTACCAAAGAAGGGTATTCACAATTGTCTAAAAAGGCTATTAAAAAACTCTTCTCATTCCAAAATACATATCTTTGAGGGCCAGATTGTCTTCACATACTTCAACCTAAACATATATTGCAACAGATTGAATACAGTAGCTGATATGAGAACTCAGCTGTATCCTCTGAAATCAGACATTAGAAGAATTTGCAAAAACAAGACCGCTATTGTCACTAATGATTTTTTTTTTGGCCTTGGAAAATATAATTACTTTTTCATAAAAAAATATTGCATTTATTTTAGCATGCATTTGGTTTAATGTTATTTTTAATGGCATTAAAGTAGAAATATTGAAAATTTTTCTCAGTTTAAAATTGTCTAATTATGTAAATGTTTATTGGTATAATCCACATAAATAAAAACTCTTTGGGATTCTTAATAGTTCTTAAGACTGTAAAGTGGCCCTGAGACCAAAATGTTTGAGGACTACTGGTGAAGGCCAATCAGGAAAACCTGAGACTGCCAAGTTTTTACTGCCTTCTAATTACAAAGTATATTATAATAGAGCAAAACCATGGGACTTACTCTTACAATAAACCTCTGACATTGAGTTGAGTGCAGGTAATCTTTTGGATAAGGTATTTGGAATGGAACCCATGCTTTAAAAATATTTCAGAAAAAAAAGTAGAAAAAAATACCCAGAAGTAAATAGAATTGGTTTTGTGTAAATGCTACTGAATACAATAGGGCATAAAATGTTTGTCTCTTTATTTAAAATGTGATTCTTCAAAATAATATTTAGAGATCAAGTCTCTCACATTTCTTTGCTGTTTGGCAGCACTTCTGTTTGTCCTTTTTTTTGTTTTTGTTTTTAAACATAGCCTTGTGGGATGTCAAAACACTTAAATAGCTGGTGAGAGTTAGAAATTATCATTTTTCGGTACTTTGCTTTCCCTTATAATGCTAAAGTCGAGGTCACCAGAGGGTTGCCTGATAGATGTATTCCACCCAAGGTTACCACCTTAGGATGAGGTAATGAAGCTTCTCCTGTGAATACTCATATTCTACCTGAAAATAAAACTTTAGAAAAATAAAATTTTAGTATTCCCCATAGCAACGTTTGTACCACTTACTATATTCTAAGTATTATTCTAGATACCTTACACAGGTTGACACATTTTAAATCTCTTAACAATCTTATGAAGGACCTATGAGGAAATTGGAAACCACAGAGGTGAAGCTACTTATTCAACATCACATAACTGCTGCGCAGTAGAGAGCCTAGGCAATCTGACTCCAGAGATAAGTTCGTCACAAAGACATTATGCTGAAATAGTGCTTCAATTTGAGATTATTTAAAAAGTAGCATTGCACATGAAGACTTGACTAACTTCGGTGGGAACAATCTTTTTTTTTTTTTGAGTTGGAGTCTTACTCTGTCGCCCAGGCTCGGGTGCAGTGGCATGCTCACGGCCACCCCAGCACCGACCTACTGGGCTCAGGTGATCCTTCCACCTCAGCCTTCCAAGTAGTTGGAACTACAGGTATGCACTACCAAGTCTGGCTAATTTTTTTATTTATTGTGGAGACGAGGTCTCGCCATGTTGCCCAGGCTGGTCTCAACCCACGGGCTCAGGCAATCCTCTCATCTCAGCCTCCCAAAGTGCTGGGATTACTGACTTGAGCCACTGCACCCGACCAGGAACAATCTTAATTAGGTTTTACTTAGCATTGGACACATACTCCTGTGACTGTAAAACTTCCAAGAAGAGATTCAGGAGTGAACGAGGCCACAGAGAATAGAAGTTGCAATGATTTAGAGTTGGTAGAAATGTAGCAGTGCTTCTCAAATTTAGCCAGTAAAATACCCACCAATAGCAGAAGTTTGTAAATCTTACTTCTCTGTTACAAATGACAAATGTCTTTGAAATTTCATGCTTTATCTTATAAATGTTCTTGAATTCTGCATGCTATAATACTATATTTTAATATGAAAATCATGTCTTAAATTACTTATCAATGAATAAAAATGTTCTCCCAAAAAAATCAGCTGCTGCCATTGCTTTGTTAAACTCTGGTGTAGTCACGTGGCTCTTTGAGCTATGACCACCATGTTTTCTTAGCTTTGGCCCCCTTCCCTATCTTGGGGGGAGGGTGAATCTCCTCTCTCTCTCTCTCTCTCTCTCCCAAATTTACTTTTTAAATAAACTATATTTTCCAATCTAAAAAAAATCAGCTGTTACAATCTTTTGTGGCCTGAAGTGGCTCCTGGCACATTGTCCTAATATAAGCTACAGAAGTCTAACTCTATAGAATACTTTTGGAAGACCATGGAGGATTATTTCCAGTCCATATCTCCTCTGTGTACACTACTGCTCAGGGACTCTATACCAGACAGAACTTGGTTGCATAGTTCTAAATAAAATGTTAGCAAGAGAGTTCCAGACGAACAGCTGTGTTGGTAAAGTCATTGAATGATCCTTCTTTAACTTATGTCAGCAGTTGGAGAGTCAAACGTCTAAAGAGACTTGCCAGGTAAACTGAATGAATGAAATAGGCCAGGTATGCAGACTGTGGGAAACGTTGGGGACTCAGGCACATGGAGGGCTCATGTGCTATTTAATGTGAGATGCGGTACACACCTCCAGCCCACTAAGAATGGGGGTCAGGTTGCAATGTGTTCTGACTTTTTAAAATTAGAGAAACAAGAAATTTAAATTATTATTTAAAATAATAAAAAATTAATTAGGGTAAACAATTCAATTGTATAAAATGTATGGTCAATCAAAAGAGTTTCAGACCTCTATGCTGTATGATCTTCCAAAAAAGGCATCATTATTTGATGTACAATTATGTATATCATTGGTTGGTAAATAGATACTCTCTGGCTATATGTTTGTCAAGGACAGGGTGACAAGAGAAACTCTTGTCCTGTGATCATCTTAAAGCTTTTGTTTCTGCTTATTTACAAGTCCCAAGAGAAGAGCTGAGAAGTCTCTTCTTAAATAGGATAAAGAGTGACCTCTTTGTCACATTTATGGTGTCATTCTTTGGGAAACATACATTTTACTTGTTCTTTCTTTAGTGGAAAAGAGGAGCAACTATTTCCCGTTTTCTGAAAAATTCTCCATGTATTGAAATAGGTATTAAAGCTTTCCTTTACTCACATTCTTGCTTTCTTCAGACAAAATAACTCCAAATCCTTAAATATTTCTTTATGGATTTCTTTTCCTCTTACTTTTTAACTATTTTCTTTATAGAAATCTGGACTCTCTCCAAGTTTCCCATATCTTGCTTATAATGTGGTCACACTGGAACAACTTGTTCTCATAAAAGCTTAGCCAAAGCTAAATGTGGAGAGAACATTATTTGCAGTTACTACATGTTATAGCATTGTGTTATTTTCAAACAGCATTTCGTTTCTGACTGATATGTAACTTACCATGTTACAAGCCCTATATCATTATTACTATATTTGTGTATAGCCAGTTCTTTCTTATTTTGTCCCATAATTTGTGACTTTCACTGCCTTATAATTCATCCTAAATAATTTCCTTTCTGTTTTTTTTTCCTTCATTTTGTGCTTAGAATGTTGGAGAATTAAGAGCAATACTTACATAGTACCTAATACATAACAGGTGCTTAAGATATGTTTGGTGAGTGAAATAACTAAAATATAATTTAGGTAATATACCACACAATAATTTTTATTGATTCTAATAGAATATAGGTTTATGGAATCTAGTAGGATCTAGTATAACCTTTTCCCAAAACTTGACTAAAGATTTGACTTTAGAGAAAAATCTTTGTCTAAGTTTCAGTCTTTGCTTCATTTTAGCTATTTGACTTGGGTATGCTATTTCAAATTCTCTAAGCCTTGCTTCTAATCTAGAAAATGTATATAATATCTACTTTTAAAGTTATTTTGACATGTATATGAGGTATTTCATATAAAATGCTTAAAAGCGTTCTTGGTACATAATGAATTCCCCCCCTCCAAAAAGATGCTAGACTCATAAAATGTAGCACCCAAAACAGAGAGCACTATATAGGAATATGTTAAAGAGGAGAATGTTTTTCTCATCTCATGTTTTACCTCCTGACAAGTCTTATGCTGGAAATTATTTCTGGACTCTAAGAATTCTTATTTATGGCATTCTCTCTTGATACTTCACTTTCTCATCTTTCTGCTCAAATTAAATGTACAGCACACATGTTTAGTTCCAGAAAATGCTCACTACACAATGTTAAGATTTCAAAATTAGCAGTAGCATCAGTTTCATCTTTTCCTATTATTGTCATGAGATGAGACTCTAAATGGAAAATATATCCCACTGACGTAAAAAATAAAATAAATCTATATCTTCTAGTGAAATAGTTCAAAGAAGAATAAAACATTTGAGCATCCAATGAAGGAAGAGCGATGGTTCCTTTTCAAGGAAGGAATTAGGTCTTACCTAGTGTGCGTGCTGGAGGATGTAGAGGGTAAATATCTCTTGGGTGATGTTGATGGCAGACATGATAGTGATATTTGCACGTGCATATTTCCATAATGTAGAAAAAGAGCTTGGCCACTATGAGAACAACAATATATTAAATATTCTGGTGACTATAAGACTATAGCAAAACTTCATAAATATTAAAGTAAGAGGAAATGACAGTTCAGAAGTGATTCACAGCAACATGAAAATAACAAACTGGCAGACCTCGTGGATGCTAAAATTCACAATTTTAAAATGGCCACCCAACACATATGCCTCAGCAAATATTGTAAAGTGATGATTTACAGTTTCTTTGGCAGGAAGTGAGTTGCTCAAGAACAGGACTTTTATAAGGCTTATTAACTGTCATCAAATGATAGTATTTAGGAATGACATCTGTTAGTACAATTTTCTATAAGGTGATAACTCACATCAAGTTTATATTAAGCTGAGGATTCATTAGAATAATTTTTGAAATCCAGATGACCTTGCAAGACAATTTTCATTTTCAGCCACTATAGTAGATCATTTCCTACTCAGAATGACTGCAAAATTATGACGTGTCTCAAAGACACACTAAATTGTACTTTTATACCTTTCTAGTTTTACCTAGAGAAGGGTCACTGATATGAGACAAATAAAAATCAGAAGATACAATAGTCATCAGTCTTATTGTTAGGCTTATTCTTGGATTACATTTATTTTTCATTTTGATAAATACAATTCCCTTAAAATTATCATGTACTGCTGGCCCAAATATTTAGAGAGCCAATTTGTGTGTATATCCAGCTGGGATGATTGAATATGCAAGTGCCTGGAAAAAATAGTGGAATTGAAACTAGTCTAGGAATCAGATGACAGAATATTTTTTATTGGTTTTACCATTTGTTAGCCAAATACTTTGAGCCTCCCCTTTCTCTTTGGTTAAATGGGAATGATTTAACAATGACTTCACAATGCTATTTGACAGAACAAAAGAAATGATACAAGGTCACTGAAAAACCACAAGGGGCAAACAAACCTATGTAAGGCACTACTACTGTTAGCTATTAATGCTAATATTATTTCTACTATCATTAATACTATTATAACTGCTGCACCACCAATAACCCCATTACTTTTATCTCAGGTTTGCTTTGAGTAGCTGTTTCTCATTTTTATGAATAACAGATAGATAAACCAAAACTACATACACACTATATTCATATGAATAATAGATAAACTATATACACACTATATTCATCTCAAATCTCTAAAGTTAAAACCAATGAAAGATTAGGTAATACATATTAGTAAGCTTTTATGTGTTTACTTTTACTAAAACGCATATCACTTGTTCTTAAAAAGTAAAAAACAATACAAAATTATGAAGGAAAAAGTGAAGTATTTGAATAAATGAAGGAAAGGCCATCTCCTATTATCCTCTCCCAGTCTTATTCCCTAGAAGTAGCTCAGTCTATGCTTTTTAAAATGTGTTTATCTCAAGGTTAGTTGTTTTAGGAACAAAATAAGTACATTTTGAATGTAAACATTGTTCCACCTCTGCAAGTTTCTACACAAGTAAGTTAACAGATTAGTCTTCAAATGATGTTCCTTCTATTGGGAAGACAAAACTATCTTAAAACGTTGTCACTAGCAATAGATTTTGAGTGCCTGTTATACACAGGGCCAAGTACTAGATACAATGAGAAGTATGAATTTTCAGCTCTCCTTTTCGTTAACTTTCATGTGGGCTATTCTCTTCTATCTGCATTTACCATTAGAGCATCACTCTTTTTATTTTTAATAGATTTCAGCTTATCTCAGAATTCTGAGTCCATAGTTAATTTTTTCTGGAATGTGATCCTTAGGATATATACAGAGTCACTGATTTCAGCAATCAAATACACCAGAGTTCTATTGCAGGTTTCCTAAAGAGAGTGAATGGCATCCATTTTAAATGGAGTGACTGGAGATCTGAGTGAGAGGTAAGATCAGGTAGACATAAAAATGGTCATGCCAATGATTTACTCTGAGAGGTTAAATTGGAGGAAAAATCTGTTTTTTTTTATTAACAGGACTAAAGTTATGTATAGTTGGCATGGGGGGCATGTAATAGGGTGATGGGTCAAGCAGACATAAAAACATGGTTTCACTTAAAATTATAGCTTAAGTATTTCTCCATGAAATTTAAATGACTATATGTGAGCCATGAATATGTCATAACTGGCCTCATGATCTACCACCCTTATCATATAGTTTCCAGTGTTGTATTATAAATAATGACTACAAGGAAGACCTTTGGGCATAAAAATCTCTTTACAATTGTACTCATTTCTTTTCTTTTCTTTTACTTTTTTTTGAGTCAGGGTCTGATTGTGTTATCCAGTCTAAGCTGGAGTGCAGTGGTATGATCACAGTTCATCACAGCCTCAACTCCTGGACTCAGGTGATCCTTCCACCTCAGTCTCCCAAATAGCTGGGACTATAGGCACACACCACTATGTCTGGCTAATTTTTTAATTTTTTTTTGTAAAGGCAAGGTCTTGCTATATGTTTTAGGCTGGTCTCAAGCTCATGGGCTTAAGCGATACTCTTGCCTTGGCCTCCCAAAGTGCCAGGATTATAGGAAGGAGCCACCACACTTGGCTGTACTCATTTCTTTACAAGAGAGTCCTTGAGTTAGACATTTAGGTCAAAGGATATAAAAATTATAATGACATAATAAAATGCTGCCTAACTGGCAGACCACAACCATTTAACTGACAGCATTATTGCTTGAGATGCCGTCTCATTGTTCCCTCCACCTCACTCCATCCCCTGTAGATTCTTCTTTAGTTAATCTCTGCTAATCTGACAGAAAGAAAAAAAGGGATCATATTCCCATTTTCTTGATTGTCATGCCCATTAAATATTTCTATTTCTTCCATTGTGAATTGCTAATTAGTATGAGAAATCTCATACAAACCTTAATAATGTATATATATAAACATGATCTCTCTCTTATTTATTTATTTTTTTTGAGTTG
The DNA here is from genome assembly GCA_963574415.1 of Tarsius wallacei. Taxonomy (NCBI): domain Eukaryota; kingdom Metazoa; phylum Chordata; class Mammalia; order Primates; family Tarsiidae; genus Tarsius; species Tarsius wallacei. The sequence goes on along the minus strand of CAUYQG010138834.1, from coordinate 10,957 downwards.
GGTTCTCACTCTGTTGTCCAGGCTGGAGTGCAGTGGCACTGGCACACTCATAGCCACCAAAGCCTCGACCTGCTGGGCTCAGGTAATCCTTCCTCCTTAGCCTTCCAAGTAGCTGGAACTACAGACATACACTGCCATGCCTGGCTAATTTTTTGATTTATTCTAGAGACGCGGTCTCACCAATTTGCCCAGGCTAGTCTTGCACCCCTGGGCTCAGGCAGTCCTCCCACCTTGGCCTCCCAAAGTGCTGAGATTACAGGCTTGAGCCAGCATACTCGGCTCTAAACATGATCTCAATCCATTGCTATACCTATTGTAATATTGCTTCTAGTTTATTTTTTTGCCTTTTAATTTAAATTTTGTTATGTTTCATTTATACAATAAAAATTATCTTATGAAATCAAATCAATGACCTTTGTATTATTTATTTCATTCCTATTAAACAATGCAGTATACTGCAGGTGATAGTGAAAGATCATTTAATAACTCTAAACTACCACTAGTACTCCTCCTACTGCCACCATCTCCATTTTAATTTGTACTATATAGAATCAAGAATGAAAGTCTTTCTCCAAACCCAAACCTTCACCCAAACCCAAAATGGAGCCAACTGCTAGTAGCTTTACGTACATCCTTCAAAGCTTTTTTAAAGTATAAATTTGCAATCTTCTTTGCCCTTATCCTTCTCATCCTATTGGCCATTGAGTTCAGCAGACGCAACTTTCAGAATGTATCTTGAGTCTCCCATTTATTTTTGTTTCCATTTATTTTCTGGTCCAAGTCATTACCATCTCTTACAGTAGCCTAAAAGTGGTCTCCCAACCTCTGCGCTATCTTCTCAACAACCCATTATCTTCACAATGGCGCAGAGTGACCATTTAAAAATGTACTTTTCTTTAAAATCACTGAGTAGTTTTCCACTGCAATTAGATTAAAATACACGCTCATAACTAGTTTATAAGACCCTGTAGGGACTGGCTCCTGCCTGTTTCTTCAGCCTCCTGCATTGCTTCTTTTTGGGCCTTACCAACACTTTTTTTTTTTCTAAAAGTTCTTTCTCAGTTCAAGCGCCATATTGTTTCCTTTCCTTGGGATGTTCTTTCCTTCCTATTCTCTTTGCCTGGCTAACTCCTACTCATTATTCACATTAAGTATTACTTCTTCAGGTTTGTCTTTCCTCAGTTTCTCCAATCCAAATAACATTTCCCTTTTCATATGTTAATTTTCCATCGAATACTGATATCAATTGTTAATAGCTAATCATTTGTATAATCATTTACCTGCTATTTGTCTCTCAGCAGACTGTAAGCTCCCTAAGGGCCAGGACAAGGTCTGTCTTAATCACTTATTGGTGGGGCAGTGGTTCTATCCAGGATAGGGCACAAGAAAACTTTTGAAGAGCTGAAAATGTTTTATGTCTTTATTTGGGTTGTAGGGACATAAAGTTGTGACACCTTTTCTTTTCCATCATAAGGGTCACAGCTGACATTCCTATAACAAAATGCAAGTTTATAAGAGGGAAACAATAAATTTATTTCATCAAAGTTTCATGCGACAAAAGAGGCTTCAAAAATGAAGATCTGAAGACCCAAGAAAAATTGTCTGTTTTCAAGCTTAGGTTCCCTGAAGAATGACGGCCATGTAGAAGTGTGATTGGAAAAAAGGGTATGATCTAATGGTAATAGGCAGAGAGGGAGGAAATCCAGTTAGGATTTTTTATTCTCCTTGGCCTCTTTACCTAATGTTCCTTCTTCCAGGTATGGAGTAGGACCCTCTGGAGTCTTCAAGGGAGAAGGGAAAGAGTGATCTCTGTGGCTTGGATAGAGAGGGGGTTCTAGTTTATAAAACTTGCCTTCAGGAACAGGAATTCTGGTTTCTATGACTTGCTTCTGGGGAGAAAAAGGGGTAGGAGACAAGAGGGCAAGAGTAGGTCATAGAGAGACTTTACTTCTGAGAATGCTTCTCAGTCTCCAGTCTCCTTTACTACTCAGCATGTCGAAGTGTCATACTTTGGGGTATTATACTCTGAGGCCCACAGAGTGTTGTTATATTAATGATTATATTTCTTTTTATGTTTAAATTTGTAAAATCTCTTAAGATTTGTGAAATTTATCATATATACATATATTATTATTATTATTATCATTTTGAGTTGGAGTCTCACTCCTTCACCCAGGCTGAGGTGCAGTGGCACGCAGGCTCACAGCTACCCCAGCATTGACCTTCTGGGCTTCAGTGATCCTTCTGCCTCAGCCTTCTGAGTAGCCAGAACTACAGACGTGCACTACTATGCCTGGCTATTTTTTATTCTATTTTATTGTAGAGACGAGGTCTCGCCAAGTTGCCTGGGGTGGTCTTGAACCTGTGGGCTCAGGCAATCCACTCACCTCGACCTCCCAAAGTGCTGGAATTACAAGTTGAGCCACCAAGCCCGGCTCATATATTATTTTTAATATTATATATTCTTCAAGTAGTCAAAGATATACATATTTCAAATTTTATAGTAAATGTCAGATTGTCCTTCAAAAGGTATAACAATTTATATTTCTAGCAACAATATATGAAGGAATTTTTTTCCAATATGACAGGCAAAATATGGTATCTCATTGATGTCTAAATTTGCTTCTTGGATTATTAGTGACATTAAACCAACATTTTCAATCCATCTGGGACTTACTTTAGTAAACAATATAAGTATTAAATTTATTTTTTTGTCCTGTTGTTCCAGCACCATTTATTGAATAATTTTTCCCTTCCTCTTTGATTTGCTATGCCATTAATCTTTATCATATTTTATGATGTCAATGACTTTGATAATATAATAAATTCTTGTATATAGTAGAGTCTGTTTCTAAGATATCTATTCTCATCTACTCATTTTTCTCTTTATTATTGTACCAGTGCCATGATGATTAAATTAATAAAACTTTAAAAAAGTCATTCTCATTAATCTTCTTTTTCAAATGTAAAAAGAATCCTGATGCTTTCAATGATGTCTGAAATGATGCTTTCAATGATGTCTGATGTTTTCTTCAGTTAAAAAATGCCCACTGAGATTTTAATTTGCAATTCATCTTCAGTTGGGCCCCTCCTTGGGGAAAAAGATGCTGAGATGGAGATTTGTATGCAGGAAATTTATTTGGGAATGCTCATGGGAATAACACCTGTAAGAGACTGAGGGATGCAAAGGGAGAATTTAAACTGTGATGATGCTGCCATAAAGGCTTCAGCTAATGCCATAGGAAGCTCCAAGGTTAGGACTATTGGTCTAAATAGACCAGAATTGAAACAAAGGGGCTATATCCACCAGTTAATGGATACAAGCTACCTCCAAGGGAGGAGATGTAATAGGCAGGGTCATGGGTAGTTCCTGGAGAAGGACTTAGCTAAGAGCTGTCAGTAGTCAATACTCTCAACCTCAGGAAATGAACGCCTTGATCTTAAATGAGTATATGGGCAGTGCATCACCGCATCCACTACACAATTTTTACAATCTCGCTTCCTTTTCTAGGAAAATGATTAACTTAAAAAATTAAATTAGTTTATATTTTAAAAGGCTAAAAGTACAAAAGAAGACAATCAGAAAAGTTGAGTAACTTTTCTGTGCAATATCTAGTAGTCAAAACATAAACTCAGTAAACTGGAATAATGGGCCCAGTTTAAAAAGAACTTAACAGGAATAAATGGCAATATTGAGGACTAAACTTTGACATTTACCCTGCCAAATTCCTCACTAAAAGGCCTGAGGAGATTTATTTTTATTTTTTATTAACTCTATACAATGTTTACTTTCCAACCTGACTCTGTCATAACATCACATAACAGATAAAGAAGAAAAATCAAAGTATTTTATGACCCTGTAAAGCTGTCTTGGGGACTCTTGGACTACGGGCACCCTTTAAGGCACCTATTCTCTCTGGAGTCTGCAACCCATGAGGCTTAAGCTATACATCAAGAAACTTGGAATTTTTTTAACCTCTTATCTCAACGGGACACCTCCACTATTAATTTCAAAATTTCTTACATAAGAACCTAATTCTTGCTAACTAATTGCCAGTAAGGAAATTTGTGAATCTACCTATACCCTGAAAGCCTTTGCTCGGAGGTGTCCTGCTTTCCTGGACCAGACTAATGTAAATACTACATGCATTGATTTATGATTTTCTGTAACTTCTGTCCTAAAATGTATATAGCCAAGTCATAATTCAACCATGGTGGGCACGTGTTCTCAGGACCTCCTGGGGATAGGTGTCATGGGCCTAAAGCCACTCACATTTGGCTCAGAATGGACCATCTTAAATATTTTACAAATTTGGCATCTTTCGGCAACAATATTTTACTCAATATTATCTGAAAGTATAAGTGGTTCTTAGAAAAATAAGTAATCTCTTCCTTTGTTTCACTTTGGTTTTCCAAACTCTTTTATCCTCCTCATTCTTCTTCCTACTCAGACTCTGCATCTTTTGACAAAGCTGACCATCCAATATTTGCATGTCCAAATGTCTTCTGAGCATCTCTTTTATCTCAACATACTCATTATCTTCTCCCCTCTAACTTGCTTCTTCTTTATGTTCTGTTCAAGGCCATCTCCACCTCTTCTCTCACATAGCCTATTTTCAGTTTTTGGTCTGGACCTGCCATGTCTACCTATGAGATGTGATGGAAACTGTCTCTTGTTTTTATTCTTAATGCTATAGGCAAAGGAGACATCAATACTATTTCTTACATGGACTAATACTGTAAACTTCTAACTGATTTCCATGTCTCTAATAATTTCTATCTCTAATCACTTCTGTCACTGACAAAACCATCATCAACATCCAAGCTCAAAAACTCTGATAACTATTGCTCACAGAAAAATAAAACCTAAGTGTATTAATCTGGAATTCAAAGCTCTGCACACTCTGGACCTCACCTAGTGTTTTGGTCTGTAGCCCAGACTTGCCATATTGCTTGTACTCGCATGCTTCTTGTTTACACTGCTTCCTTGTGTCTCTTTTCTTTGTTATAGATATAATTCTCCCTCTGTCTCTTGCCAAAGGCATTGTATTCATCTCCAAGACCCAATTCAAAACTACCTCAGTGACATATACTTGGATTCCCACAGCAGAAATTGTGCATGCCCTTACTTCCCATAGTGTTTTGCTTATGCACTCTTGCAAAATGTATCCTGCTTATGTGTATATTTGTATGCCTAGATTGAGTTTTGGAAGGCAGAAGCTGTTTATTTTATTCATCTTTATAGTATTCACAAAGCTTGGCCTTGCACAATTCTTTGTTGTTCAAAATAAATGGTTGTGGGATATAAGTCTGAGGTCTAGGGCAAGGATCTTGTTTCATTCACTCCATCTCATTGAATGCATTTAGAGCTGTGCTGCACAATATGGTAGCTACTAACTACATGTGGCCATTTAAATTGAAATTAATTAAAATAAAATGAAAGGAAAAATCCAGCCTCTCAGTTGCACTAGCAACTTCGTGTACTTTATAGTCACAAATGGCTAATGGCTACAGTAACGGACAGTGCAATCGTATTGAACAATGATGCTCTCTAGCATTTTTTGTTGGAATGCTTTCAGCTGCAAGTAACAGAATACCCAACTTATCTTGTTGGGTTTTTCAAAAACATATCCTGAGACCAGGTCTTGGACATATGGAATTTATGTAGGAGGTTGATCCTAAAGTCAAGGAAAGCAAATTTGAGGAAAAAAGAAAAGTGAGACATGGAAAACAAGAGAGCCAGCTAGCAAAGGGGATATTAATTCATGAGTTTCTTCTATGTTGGCGTCCTCTGATAAACTGTGGTGTTCATTGTAGAAATGTCCTAACAGGTTTGGAAAGGCTTAACTCTCCGACTCCACCAAATTTCAATCCCTGTTGATTGAAGCTGAGGAGGGAAGGCGTTTAAACTCATCCTTCCCACCTCAGCAGTGCGCCTTTGGGAAGAGAAGAGGTGCCGGTGCTCAAGATAGAAACTTATCAGAGGGCTGGAAACTAACTGTTGCATCAATAGATAATCTTAGGGGGCAAGTAGGATGGGTTGGTGCATTAACGGATGTTACACATCTAAATGGGGCTGAAACAATTACTAATATAGATTTCCTCACATAAAAATGTCTGGAAGATGAGAAAAACAATGCTTGTTATTTCAGTGGCTTAATGAAGAAGGAGCCCTGAGTGGGTAGTTCTGCAATCATATTGACTTTCCTACTAGCATCATCTCAAGTTATCTACAGCACTTCTAAACATCACAACTGCAGAAGTAAACATCCTAGAGACAGGAAGGGGTAAATACTGGTTTGTGATCTCTGATAAACAGTGAGACCTTTTCTAAAAGCCCTGCCAGATGACTTCCTTTTATATCCCAGTTGCCAAGTTTACATCATGTGCCCACAAAGATAGCAGAGTAAAAGAACTGTCAGGACTGGTTTAAACTAATCAACATCCATCTCTTAAGTCCAGGGAAGGTCCTAACTTTCTTGAGCATGCTACTCTCCAATATCTTAACACAACAGGCTTCTGTTGGCAAAGAAAAGAGAAAAATGGAGTGGTGATGTGTATGGGCTGGACAAGAAAGACTGTCACAGATATTGGCACCAACTTTTAAGAAAGGATATTAACAAACCCAAGAGAATCTGGAGGAAAATAGCCAGGATTTCTAGGGTCTGGAAACCACACTGTATTTTAAGTAAATAATTGAAGCAAGCCCAATCCAGAGCTCTGAGGTCATTACACCATTATTCAGCTTAACCAACCCTTGAAATTTCTTCTCTAATGTACAGAGTATGAAAGATATTAAGGTAGCTTCTTTAAATATTTGAAAAAATTGCATTGGATAGTAGTTTAAGTTTAATTAAATGATGCACTAGGGGCTATAGTAAGGACCAGTATGAGAGTTAGGTTTTTTTTTTTCAAGCATTGAGTAGAGATTTCCCCTTAATTATTAGAGATTTTAATACATAATATGATACAATAGCATCCTCACCAATGGAAAAATCAAGGAAAAGCTGAATTTTAGTAGCAACATTCTAATAGAGGTTTTGTTTCAAGGTATCACTTAATTTAGCTACTCTTAAAACCCTGTAAGTTGTGGTACATAGCTATTATCATCTCTATTTTCCTTTTGGAAAGAATGAAGCTCAGCAAGCTTAGTAGTTGGTCAAGATTATGGAGCTAATAGATGGCATAGATGTGATACACACTCAAATTTTCTGACCCCCTGGTAATCTCTATGTCTGTATAACTATCTGGCTATTTTAAATGTTTTGTGTAACTGAAAATAATTTTGTAATGCACCTTGATTTGACTAGCAATCTTGTTCATCATGAGACACTCCATTGCTTTCTCTCTTGATAACTTTGAAACTACATTTCTCATGGTTTCTGCTGCTATGTTCATATGTCCAACAGATTCTGCATACATTCCCCTTTAGCAGAAGAAGTTTTATTTATTATTAATCATTATATATATTTTCATCCCCTTCCAGTATAAGTTCTATGGTGTCCAATTTGTAAATAAATGAAAACATAGTATAGGTAGTAAATCTTGTTTCTCTCCTTGGTCAGTTTCAATTCTCTTTTTCTCTTTCATGGTGTGTTCTGGTTTGTTACATGATTCATTAAAACATAATAAATTCCCAACTTTTTTGTATCAGCTATTAAGAATTACAATTACTGTTCTAGTTACTCTGTCTTTTGTTCTTAACTTCCTTACAGGGTGGAGATGAGTGTCTTCTATATAGCCAGCACTCTGAATTTCTCTTCAAATAAATTAGTGAATTCTAGCTTGAGTTGTGGAATCTCTTGATTTAGTTCTGGATGCTGCTTTATGACTCCGCTTTTAAATTAGTGCAAACATGCTATTTCCCTTGTCCTGGGCTGGAATTTTTAATAACAAACAGAGCTTTCAGCTTTGCATGATTTGAAGTAGCTCATTATATTCAGGCACAAAAAAAGACTTTGCATCACAAATGTGCTTGATGCAGGGTTTTCCTTTAACTTCTCCTATGAGTTCCTTTTGAGCTATAAAAAGTAATTGTTGATATTGTACTGGTGACTTCCAATATGTGTTATCTGTGGCTATTCCAAAGAATATCAAAGATTTTTTAACTCTAAAAATATGCAAACAAGTAAAAAAAATGCATATTATGTAAATGACTTTACAATTATTGCAGTCATGCTTGTTTGTTTCTTAGTGTTTACTTTGAGCTTCTATGTGCTTCGAATGTGTGTGCTTTATTTTACAGTAACAATAACAAAAATAATGATATATATAATAACAATAACAGTTGCTAAGAGTTTAGTATGTACAAAAATGATTCTAAGCATTTTACATTCATTAACACAACAACTTTGTTAACAGAGAACTACTGTTATTCCTATTTTACAGATTTGAGGAACAAAGAGATTAAATAAATTGCTCAAAATCACACAGTTATAAAGCAGTGAAGCCAAGATTTTTACCTTTTAATCAATATGTTTTAAATAATAATAATAATATCATTATGATAAATGTCCTTCAGTGTTTTACTTAGTTGAAATTCTTAGAGAAAACACAAGAAAACACAAAGGAAGTTTGTTTTTTAGAAACAATTACTGACCAATTTTTTAGTACTGACCACCATAAAATATTTCATACATATATATTTTAAATACATATACATCTCAAAGACAAATATTTAGAACAAGCATTCTCCAGTAGGTCCTTTGTACAAACTTTAAAATCTTTGAGGTTAAAAATTGTAATTTATAAATTTTCTGAGTTCTTGTTTTTATTTTTTTAAACTTGACGTGCAAGGGCTGGCTTGACCTGTCTTTGAAGGAAGCCCAAACTAGAAAGTAAAGACAAATAAAAGGAAGAAAACTAGACAGAATAGCAGTGATGGAAGGGTGTCTAGTAGTTATAAAGACAGTAAGACATGTGAATAAGAGAGAGAAAATGTTTAAGTCAGAAGTACTAAAAGAAAGTAGCTCAAATAGCATAAATATTCTTATATTAAAAAATGAGAATGTTTAGAAATAAATGCCAGTCTAGAGGCTCAGAAATTACGGTTAAGCTTTGTAAATCAGCTAAAAGAAAAAATGTCTACAAACAGATATACATAGGAAAGAAAAAAACTGAAATCATTACTATAGAGCCTCAGAAAAATGAAGGAAAAGAAGAAAGAAAAAGTTAGTAAGATGGCTAGGAGAAAAATGTGGCAAAGCAACTAAAGGAAACAAGGAAAATATATTGAAGGAAAAAATTCCTATGATTTTCAATGACTGTAAGCCACAGATACATAAAATGTGAGAGAAAGGCAGAGTTGAGTCATTCTCACAGCTGGCTGCTGAAGAAAAGACTGTAATGTTTCTTTATTATGACAATTGACCGGCCAGATAATTTATGATTCAGTAAGTTACAGGTGTGGGAAATGGAGTGGAAACATACAAGGGACTCAGCAAACTGTAAAACTGCATTGGCTTTATCAGAGGGCTCATGTTGAGTCCATCTCGTTGATGAACATCCTTATCAGCCAGCAAATATAAATGACTTATGGGAATAATATTTCAAGGCATAATGACACAGCTATATCTAGTATTCTTCTAAGATCTAGGTTATTAAATATTAAATATCAAAGCTGTAAATTATAGTAGCAGCTTTATATGACTAAATTAAATTCAAACAAAACCTAATTTCCTTAATCATTGGCTGTAATCCTCCAGGAACATATGCTATTAACTCAACTACAAATGGCACAGAAATTGTATGACTTCAGTTAAGTTATTTGATATCAAATTCTAATCCAGGGCAGACTTCTCTGTAAATCTCCTACAGGGATTTTAATACTTTTACAATCATATTGGCTTTTTACAGAGTAACTAATCTTTTCATACTCTGATTTCTCACTTCTTTATCCAATTTCTTTTTATTTTTTTCTCTCTCATTTTTTTCTCAGAGCATATTCTAGGTCATTTTTTTTAAAACAAACTTCCTATGGAATTTAAAAATTTTGTACCCAAAGTTATTGCCACAGTTATTACAACCTGAGATTTTTCACAGAGAATGAATTACTTAACTGAAACATTTATAGGTTCAGTCAAGTGTTTATAGCCATGTATGTCACTGCAAACCCAAAATAGTAAAAAATTGACCATTCTAATTTGGCTCCTTGTCTCCACGGCCAAATGTCTATCGTGGGATTTGTTCAATAATGAAGGGCATTGAGGTTATTGTAATTATGAACACATGGCTTAAGTGAATTAATTTTGTATTCTTCTTGGACAAATGTTAACCATTTTTTTGAAAAGTTCATTTATTGGCATAGACTAGATTATTTATTTATTTATTTATTTATTTATTTATTTATTTATTTATTTTGAGTTGGAGTCTCACTCTGTCGCCCAGACTGGAGTGCAGTGGCTGCTCCCGGCCACCGCAGCCTCCACCTGCTGGGCTCCGGAGATCCTTCCGCCTCAGCCTTCCAAGTAGCTGGAACTACAGGCGCGCACTACCAGTCCGGCTAATTTTTTTATTTACTGTATAGATGAGGTCTCGCCAAGTTGCCCAGGCGGATCTCGAACCCGCGGGCTCAGACAATCCACTCACAGGCTGAGCCCCCAAGCCTGGCTAGACTAAATAATTTATAATTTAGAATCTAAAATTGCTTGAAAGTAAAAGAGTTTGAAACAGAGGGAAATATGAGTTCGTGTTATAGGGATGCACACGACAGTTAGGCGATGAAAATCCCAGAGAAAATGGATTCCTGGGAAGCTTGGGCTTCTGTTCATAACCAAGGTAAACAGTGACTTGAGGCATGAAATTAGTCTTGATAGACTCTTTTTTTTTTTTTTTTTGAGTTGGAGTCTCACTCTGTCGCCCAGACTGGAGTGCAGTGGCCGCTCCCGGCCACCGCAGCCTCGACCTGCTGGGCTCCGGCGATCCTTCCGCCTCAGCCTTCCAAGTAGCTGGAATTACA